>UXUI01007470.1:23188-34107 GCA_900576705.1 Enterobius vermicularis | reverse complement strand
TTTTTTTTTTTTTTTTTTTTTTTTTTTTTTTTTAGGGAAACAAACTCTCATTCGAATGCCGGTTAACAGAGCTGCTGGAAAAGTGATAGCTATTCAAAGACCCGGGGCTCAACCGGTAATGAAGCTTTTGCGAAGTGGGCATCGATCACCTTCAGGTGGCTATGTGCAAACTTCGACGGGACAAGTGTTGCGAGTTGTTCCATCCTCGAAAATAGCTCAGGCAACTGTAAGTTTAGTCTGCCTACTTCAGTTAGTATAAGTTTAGCTTTCCCTTTATTTTTCATTGGGTAAACACTTAAACACGTATAGTTCTAGTTAGTATAAATTTGTTCACAGGTAAATGCAGCCAAAACGACGGGAACGAAAACGATCATTGTCACAAAAACCAGTCCAGGTGGTAATGCCACCGCTCACAAATTGGTGTTTGTGCCTCCTCCGAATTCAGGTGTACTTGCTTCGGGACACACTGCTGGGCCTCTTCCCGTGGTTAATACAAGCCAAGCTACTCATGAGCAGGGAACTTCTTTGCAGGCCAACACTTCAGAACATCCTACGATATCTACACAAGGCACTACGTACACAACCCCCGTAGCCTCGAACATTGATGTAATCTCCTGAAAAGGATTTAGTTTTTATTTAGGTTTTATGATCTTTTTAGAAATAATCGTTTTATCTGTTTAGTCAGGGCTTCCGCAGAATTTATTAGATGAGGCTCCGCCAGAAACGGAAGGTCAATCTTGTTTGGCGAATGATAATATTTCTGCACCGTCGACTGGCAACCGTCTAGCTAAGGACACTTTGACACATCCAGCTCAACCCGCAGTAGATGGCGATATGCAAGAACGGAGCGTTTTGTCTTATTCTGGGAATGTTCCTGAGGTAAAAACATCTTTTAAATAGCCTGTTTTTTCTTTGAGTGAGTATTAGAAAAACAAATTTATTATTAATTAAGGCATCCGATGGAATGAATGAAGGAAATAAAGCTAGCAAGTCGTCAGTAGGAGAGGGGGAGGGAGATATTACTAACAGCGCCTTTACTGCGACTAATAAGAAGAGAGATGTGAACCAAAATAAGTCTGATTCCGCAAGCCCTGCAGAAGAGGCTGCTCAAAATGTAGCTGGTGGGTAATATTTTTTGATGGATATTGTACGCTACTGATTGAGCATATTATGAATTATGAAATTATTTCAGCATCTTCACCTTCTGGTGCGACAGATGCAAAAGCAACGGCACAAACGTCAATTGCTGAAGGCTCGAGTGCTCTGAACGAAGATGTTGGAAGTTCCGATCTTCATTCAGAGGACGCAAGAGAGGGATATTTGTCTGTACAAAATACGCCAGCCGTTAGTAATTCAGACCAACAGCAACAGGCATCTGGTTCCACCATAGTTTGTTTTTACCACTCGCATTTTCAATTTCTGTCATATTAGTTACGGAAGAAATATTAAGACGATTGCCACCGAACAAGAATTCTTTTAGAAAACGGTTAAAGAGGAAACTGATCAGTTGTGGTTCGATGTTGGTATAATAAAGGGAACTAGCTGTACCGTAACACATTACTTTTTGCCTTCTGATATACCGTTTGAAGATTCTTATGGTGTAAGTTGTTAATTGATGTTTTCTAAAATTTTATTCTCAGATACCTAAGCAGTGATTTTGTCTCTCTGTTCCAGCATGAATATGAGTTAGGAAATCATGCAGTTCAGCCTGGGTCTCTTCGAAAAAAGGCTGAGTTAGAACCAGGAACTGCTTATAGATTTCGCGTAGCTGGCATTAATGCTTGTGGTCGTGGTGAGTGGTCAGAGGTACGTCATGTAAACAAGATTTCTTCATTTTCTTTTCTGTTTATTTACTTGACTACGTTCTAATTTTTATTTCTAAATTTACAAGATTTTATTGGCTTGATTTTAGATAACTGCTTTCAAAACTTGCTTACCGGGTTTCCCAGGCGCACCATCTAGTATTAAAATTACAAAAAGTGCGGATGGCGCCCATCTAACGTGGGAACCACCACAGAATGCCGCTGGTAAGAAATTGTTGCTCTGGAGTTTATTTGGCTATTTTTCATTTTTTGATGCAAGAGTGCTGATTACCCTATAGTTCTTTTTGAATGGGTATCAGTTCTGAAACGTTTAGGTCGAGTTTCCGAATATAGTGTGTATCTAGCAGTACGTACGGATAGGGTCAATATTAGTGAAGCTACACAGCTTGCTTTTGTGCGCGTTTATGTTGGGCCAGAGCCAGGCTGCCTTGTTCCCAATAGCCATTTAATGGGTGCACATATAGACACTAAATCAAAGCCAGCAATCATCTTTCGAATAGCTGCCAGAAATGAAAAGGTATTTTATTCTTAATATCCTTTTTCTTTTCTTCGTCACTCTTCTGTACTATGGAGTTGCCTGATATTTTTGTCGCCGAAAAAGCTGTTTGTAGTTTGTTATTTTTCATTTTCTTTTGCAGGGCTATGGTCCAGCAACCCAAGTAAGGTGGCTACAAGAGCAGCGTCAAATCCCTCAAGGAACCCCTCGTCCAGCTTATGCCGTAGTTGATTATCACCGCCCGTCTCTTACGCACCAAACACAAATTAAGCGTATGCGGATGGATTAGGGAAATGACGGTAATCCGAATTTGTGAAGGCATGTGTTTATTTACTGATTTCCTCATTTTTGAGTCATCTCAGGTTTGGTATTGATTTTATTTTACTATTTTTTTTCAGAAATCATCATTGATAGTTCTTTTTCAATGTTATTTTACGAAAGGTTGTTATTTGTCCTTTACCACTTTGATATGTACATTTCACTACTGTATTGCTGCTAACACTGATAGTTTCGTTGTAAACCTTCTTAATACATTTTTTTAAATACGCCGCAGATTGTGAACGAGGATGAGAAGCATTTTTTAGTTAAAATTCTAGGCAGTATAAAGAAATTGACCGAAATATAATATTGTGGCGCTTTTTACTTTACTTTTTTTGACTTTTTCTGTACTTTGGTAACTTCTGAAAATCAGAATTTTAGCTTGAGGTTTTAGCTTTTATTGCCAAAGCCAAATTTGTATTGTCTTGTCTAACAACAGTTTTGAATTCAGGTCAAAAGTTTAAGCGATAAAAATGTGGTTGATGAAGGGTTTCACTACTTTTTGTAGTTTAGTTGGTCATATTTGGGCAATCTAGTGCGTGACGCTATAATATGTTACTTACTTAATAAAAGTGAGAAGTTATTGTTTCCCGTAACATTTCTGTCGCGATGTTTTGTTGTCATATTTGCTACTAAATTGCCATTATTTCTAGGTTTCGTATTTTGAAGCTTGGTTAATTTTGTTTATTATTTAGTCATATAAGTTAATTTGTCTGGAAGTGGCGTTCTTTTCCTTGCTTTTTATTTAGTAGCCGGATTGCATGCTGGAGAAGATGGTATTGGTTGTGACATGACCTGATGAACCATCTGCTTCTCGCGGTTCTTTGTTTGGGGCGGGGTTTATACTGCTTGGAGTATAGAACTACTTTTTCTTCATTTTTATTATTGCTCTTTTTGCGTGCTACTCTTCTGTAGCCTGATGAGAGCTTCAGTCGGATTTCGCTAGTGAAATTTTTGATGGGCTAGAGTTTACGTGGTTTGTGGTTTTTCTTTTTTATAGCAGGTTGAAGCTTATAAATATCTGCGGATTGACTGGAAATTAAAAATAGTTTGTGGTTGCTTCTTACTGAATGTTGTTTTAATCTAAACGCGAGCTGATTTTGTAGTAGCAAAATGTTGTGTTTTTACTTTAATATGTTTGGTTGCTAAAAATTTTTTGTTTTTGTCAAAGTGACTTGAACTGTAATGTCATTTTGTGCTCATTTTATGTACAACAGTTGCCAATTAAATTACCTGGTTGTTTAAAATGCATGAGGAACCTTTACTACTTGTTTCACATCCAAGTAAAGTACGGAAGGAGCCTACTCCAGTCATGACGGGTCCAAGCATTACGCGAGACAGTTGAGTTTGTTACATTGCCTCAACAGCGCAGAAATCAAAGCAAGTTGATACAGGTGAGTTGGAAGCACTGAGTTCGTTTACAACTGTTAGGAGTTTCAGAAGAAAAAGTTCCTCAACTGTAGTAAGGTAAATGGTTTAAGAAGCTTGGGTTAATTAGAGAGCAGAAAGACTTGCCGTATAACTTGCGTTAGTTTGGATTATTGGCTTAAAACAAGCCGTCGTTACTAAGGAGACATTTAAACTCATTGCGCGGCCGTTGAGTCAGAGGTTTACCTAAATGATGGAATTACACAAACCTACATGTGGTAAAGTTGCTGCTATTTTTTTTTCGTAACGCACTTGTAATAAAGTACATATATGTTTATCATTTTTCTTGAGGCAGTCACTGCTAAGGAGTCCAGACAGGATACCCAAATGGTATCTCCTACAACTGTCCGCCATCAATCACCTGGTCGTAAAATCTAACTAGTTACATCAGTATAGTCATCGAGTGGTGCGGCAGTTCCGAAAACCCTTTTCTGATAAACCACATTTTCTTCACAGTATCATGCGCAGAACACTTTAAGTCCATGGTGCTAGCTTTCAATCTTAATCAAATAATTCACAATGAATTCCATTTTGCAAAAGCTTTTTTTACGAAAGATATTTTAAGTAAATTCTTTTCCACCGTCTGTTCATGTCCAAGCCTGTGTGTCTGTTATAAGTTCAGCAGCCAAATGAAATTGGCAATTTTCAGAGAAGCAGCCTAAGTGAGTAAGTTCAAAGAGCTCATAATATAAACCAGTGCAGCAATAATGACATAAACAACACCAACTTTAAACATCACAGGAAGATCTAGCAAATTAAAATACAATCAATTTGTTCAGTTCATTGAAAACCAGCAGATCACATTATGGAAACTAAAAAACCAAACGCGCAATCATGATCGTCCACAGCCCTCGCTCTGTGAAGACAAATCTATCCCGATAATTTTCCACTTCTGCTTTGACGCGATTTTTATCGTCAACCTCTAATCTCCTGTTCATGCATTTCACTTCCCATTCATACCATGTAACGTCGGCTCACATGCCTTGCGTGGAATTTCACTCTGCGATATTTCCTGATTCTTGCGGCTAATCTGCATAACTCGGTTTAGGAACAGTTTGATAGCAGCGTTGCATAAACTTATAAGGTTAATCAAAAAACTTTGACGGAATTTCTTTTTCTCTTTACTTGTTACCCAGTAAATGTTAATTTCTTCCTACTTGTCCGGAAGAATTTGTCGCTTTTTTCGGACGAGACCACTGAGGAATTCTCTGTATGCTGAAACTCACTTAAGCTAAATGCTCAGTTAAGGACGATTATCCCTTCTTCAACACTTTTGGTTTACGGTAATTAAGATTTTTCTGTCCCCACCCGTTATTCCTTTTATCCAACAACAACAACAACAACGCAACAATGTTTCTAAAAAAACATCATATTCAATTAATTCGTACTTTGTTTTTTTCCTTTACTTTGTGGGCTTCTGGATTTGGGAAATATGGACTCATTTCAAGGAATATATAGAAGCGATGCAGAAAATGTTTATTCTTTCAATAACACGGAAACGGAAGGATAGTAAAAAGATGAATGATAAAACAGCAGCAAAAATTTGTAATGCTGTTGCTTTCTAAAACTTCATGCCGAGATTTAGTCTCCACTTTGCCAAAAAGGAATGTCGTTTATTATTTGGTTCCCTAATCGCTCACTCCTCTCAATTGTTTACTGCAAATGCACTGCATTCCGGAAATGTATTGTGATCAGATGATAACTGCGTCCTTCGATTACGTCCAAACAGCCTCGCACTGATACAACTTATCGCTACTTACCAATATGCAAATTAGAATTCGTTGCCTAGGCCTCTTTTACAAAATCGGGAATATCTGGTTTTACTTATAAATGCAATTGTTTTCAGTTCTCATTGAATTCTTGGATATTTTTACATTTTCCTACCTTTATTTAAAATCTTTTCTTACAGGTTATATTGTACATTTGACTACTGGTCTCGTGCATAATCTTAATCATAGACAATTGCACCTTATCAACCCCCACCAAGATACTACTTGTTTCAATATTTCTTTAGGCATCCAACGTCAAACTCGTTCCTCTTTTGGTTGGCAAATTATAACACCAATTTTTGCTGCTTGGCATTTGACCGCAGACTGCCAGAAGTGACAAATTGAAGCATTTGCTTCTCCGTAATTCTTGTGATTTTGCTAAAGATATTTTTACAGCAGGTCAAAAATTCTTAACCAATTTTACCATCGCCATGTGAATAGCTATAATTTAATGGTTACTAATAAATTTGTTTTAGAAGTTTTTATATACAGCAAAAGAATATAATTACTTTCATTACCCACCGAAAGTAACATGCTCGCCATTATTTTGTGAACCTACACAAATTACTTTTACTCCAAAACATTCCAGTGTTTAAAAAGTCAGATAAATCACTGACCCTTTTGTAGTAGGGCCGCAGTATCTTGAAACTGGCTAAAGTCCTTGACTAAACCCATACATGTTGATTTATAACTGTGGAATCCGCTTGTAGGAAGGACTGCCGCTCTAGAACCACTCTGCTTTAGATAGACAGCACTGCAGGTCCTGAATTACTGGCGCAAATGATATACCCAATCGTACTATGCAAATATTCAGCACCAACATAAAGTAGACTTTTTGAGCACAAGGATTTCGAAAGTCATTTTAAGTTATCTAGTGTCACTCTGATTCTTGAGACTCACAAGGCGCAAAGGACACCTAGCGCCGGCAATCTTTTGCAGTAGTCTTCGGCCGGTCATTGAGGCTCTGCCGTTGCTCTTTTAGCAGTGCTTTGTTTAGGTTTGTGGAGAGGGCGTGCGTTATATGCCCGTCTTGCCATAGCCGTTCATTAGAGAACACAGAAACAAAAAAATACTGCTTCCTCCATCAGGAGGTGAGACTAAGTTTAATTTACAGTGCAGAACCGCTCACCTCTTATGGAAAAAACCAGCATTTATTCATTTCAACCTTAGGGGTTTCATCACGTAATGAAAACGCTACAAACACAGAGTCTCTTTGTTACTCCTTATTTTTGCTCTCCCTTCTACTGCCCTACAACTATTAAATAGCCATACTCTTTCTAGGTACGCCTATCTTACAGCCACCATACGACTGGGAGTAAGTCCGAATGTAATAGATTTCTGCAGAAGCTAAAGTCGGAGATCAGATCTGATTGCCAAAAGCAAGGAGCGATGTCTGTCGGTAGTCCATAGTCAGGTCAAAGCTTTTTTGCACTTTGCTGGCAGGCGCTTACAAGTATCTGGTTTTGTTTGTTTGTTTTTTTCTTTTTTTTGACATCTCCTCGTCCTCTAGCGAGAACCTGCTGTGAAGAATTGCAATTCTTTAGAAAAAAAAGAGGAAACTTAAAACGCGACTCGTCACCAGCAAAATTTTCATGTGCACTCACTATCTCTGGAAGTACTTTCTAATTTTGCCAGTTTAAGATTCACATGTACATTTCTGCAGGTAGTTGCTTCTGATGCAGTCTGATAAATTTTGTGAGGCAATTTTAGTGCTTTAGGCAGGTAAGCAGGCGACAATGGGTTTTTTAATTTACAATGTGACCCCGTAAACTCTTGTAAAATTGGATAATTGGTCCAAAATTATTGGGTTGCAGTTGTAGCATAAAATTTGCAAATGACCGTTAGAAGACTAATTTTGACTTCTGCCGTAATAGGGCGATTAAGCGAGAACAAGTGGTCCATTATGCTTTTAGTGCATCTTCAACTGGTCTGCGGGATGCCAAGTTTTATAATCTGAAGAATGTGAGTGATCAAAAGCACCAAAAGCTGTAAAAATTCTTTGTAAGTCCAACAGAAAGCCCCGCTGATCGGTTGGGAGAGGATATCATCGTGTTAGACGGTATTCAAGAAGGTGTGGACATGCGCTCGATGCTGGAGTTTTTCATCTAACTTAGTGACTATATCAGCAAATATAGGGAGTGTTTACAGAAGTAAGAAAACTTTGAGAAAAGTCAGATTAAACTTGAAATGATACAGGAAGAAGATAATCTGGTAGTTTTTTTTAAACTGGTCTTTGATGAAACTTCATTTTGAAAAACTTCAAATTATTTTTTTAAATTTCATTTTTCAACTATTTTTTATAACTTTTAAAAATTAGAGCTGCATTTTTTATAGACATATTGCTTTCAACGGCACGTGATGTCAGAAGTGAAGTAAAGATAGCGCACCTGAGATAGGTGAAAAATCAGGAACAAAAATTGGCTAATAACAACAAAGTACAATGAGAGCTAAAGCAGAAGTCGGTCTCCAAACAGCACCAAAGTGATAGAAACCGAGACTGCATCATACCTTGAAGTTTACAGTGCACACTGTTCTAGCTATAACAGATTCGTGGAACTAGCACTTTAATTTTAAAGTTAATCCGATCTAGTCAGCTTATATGATAAGGAAGGCCTTATTTAAAAAACCTCACTTTTTAATTTTGTTTCATGATGTAACGCATTTGTTGGTTTGCTTTCGTATCTTTGTAAGTTTGATTTGCTCGTCTAAACTGTACTTCTTTTTGGTTTTCCACTTCTCTAAATTATTTTTATTTTGAAATATGGCTTCTACAGTATTTTTGTACAGATACGGAACATAGAAGTTCGTGTTTTGAAAATAGTAAAATAAAATAAAGAAGCATATTTTTTCCTGTCATTGATCAGGCTTTTCCGCTTCTTTGCAAGACAAGCAGCTGAATTCATACAAGTTAAGATACATCAAAAAATATGGAACTGGATGGTTCTCCCAACACATTTGTTTGCTAAAAGAAGTCAAATATTTTGTGTTTACACTTTGTGATGTAATCCAAATGGTGTTTTCGTCGCAATTTTGTTAAACAAAAAATTTTATGGAAAAAAGAAAACTGTGGCCTTTAACACTGAAACAGTTTTTTAGTCTTTCCGCGTTTTCTAGTCGGCGAGAGTACAGTCATGTTCTTACCAACACTTGGTTTTACCTGAAGAACTATTCCTCTGGTCAGTCTGAAAGTCTCATGCTTTTCAAAAGTTTTAAATTTTGTTGATTCTTTCACGGGTCGTGTTTAAATTTTTTTTAAATTTATTTTTTAAAGCATTTTACTGTATTTTATTTTTTCAGTATCAAAACTATTTGGCAAAATACTTTTGAAATTGAAGGCAAACAGCCGATTACATTTGAAAGACGAGTGATTTGGAAGTCGCAGTGTAAATGAGACAAGAAAACTATCAGGAATCGAACCTGAAATAGTTGTTCACTACACAAGGTACAACGCTTATATGACCATTCATTTAAGGCTTTTTTTATAGTGAAAATTGTATTTTACATTAGGAATTCTGCGTTATTGTCATTAAGGAATTGTTGTATGAATTGTATCTTCTATTGTTGTGAGGAGAAAAAACTAAGCATGTAATAAATAGGTTTCATTACACTACACCTTTTATAATAATTTGTTTTAACGGTGCTGTTTAAATGAGTTTGAAAAAAGTTGAGAAATTGGACGGAAACTTCAACTTCAAGGTAGTTTGTCAAAATTTAAGTGTTCATGGTTGTAGAGAGGCAAAAAACTACGACTTAAATGTAGGTCATGTATTGTCATCAGTGTGTTAATTAGCCTCCAGTGTGTTAATGTGTTAATAATATGATTATCTGTTGCCTGGTATCGGTTCCAAAAAAAAAAAAGAAGTGTTTTTTAAATGTATTAATGTTAAAAAAGTTTTTGACTTTTAATGCTTTTTGGGTAAGTAACTTAAAACTTTATTTTGAACTTTAGTGTTCTAATTCACTCAGCAGCAGCATCTACGGAAGAAAAAACTGGATGTGTTTTTATTGTGCACATTATCTAAGGTGTTTGTTTGTTTCAATACTTACAAAAAAAAGGCAAAAAAGTTGCGATTTTAGCCCTCTGTACACCGTGACAGATAGGTTTTGAAACCCTAATCCTATTTTTCATTGATCATTTATTTGGAACATTTCATTTACAAAAGGCTGGTTTTATTGTTGGAAAATATCCTGAAGTCAAAGATGGGAAAAAAAACGAGGACACAGCGATGACGGCTGAAGGTGAGGAAAGGCCAGGTATATAAGTAGTAAAATTTGAAGTCGTTATGTTGTTGTGGTTACATCTAACCGCTTACTTCATAATTCACTCAATTTTCTGAATTTATATTTCATTAGATTTCAGAGTTTTGCAATCGACAGTCTCGCCTACTTTCAGTTTCCAGTTTCTAATCTGTTTTTGTAAACTGGTGATTTTGTTGTGACAATTTCTTAGAAAAATTTGCCAAGTTTGTTAGGTTAAAAAAGAATTGTTTCATCTATTATTTGTCTATTTACTTATATTTCTTTTCTGCTTAGAAAACGGTACGACCGAGTTTGCGGAGTTTTTTAAATTGTTTAGAAAGGATCTTTTTTTATAAAACTTATTCACAGTAAGAAAAAAGGGGTCAGGTACTAATAGTTAGTTAGGTTGTAATTTATGTTTACTGATCAAATCGATTATTAATGATATGCTAATACTTGCTGCATATAAGTTTCTAATGAGCTTTAGTGAGACTTCTGCAATTAGTTTTGGCTTAAAATGGGTACAGCTAACAAAAAGTTACCAAAATAGTATTAATTAATTTGAAGAGTGTTAATGTATTACTGTTGATTAATTTCGACAATTTTATTGTTTGCTTTTATAAGCACTAAAAAAATACACAACTTTATTGGTTTAGGAGGCAAATTATTGTTCAACATTTAAAGGTTACTTATGTTCAGTGAATTTTTGCTGTTTTGAAAATTTTGTCATTAATTCTATAGTTGTTTTTTTTAAGAGATTTGTTTTTTATTCGGAGGGGAGGAGGGAAGGTGTTATTAATTTTAAAAGACAATTTTCATCTTTTATTTTAATGGGAAGGAAATTAG
>UXUI01007469.1:741-12110 GCA_900576705.1 Enterobius vermicularis | reverse complement strand
TTTTTTTTTTGGAAAATTTTTGCATCAAACTGATGATGTTTAAATTATAGTGCCTTTTTTAACAAGCCATAACTTTCTCTATGAACAATTTTTTATAGTAAACCTATCGTATTCTGCAATTTTTGAAATGAAGAGTTTTGTGGTTTTCTGAAGTAATTTAAACAACTTATCAAGCTCACATTTGTTTATCTGGTTTTCCAAAAAATATTAATGCTGCATCATTCACTGTTCAAGAATTATCTAAACTATACTTTATTTCAAATGAAAAGTTCGTAACAAACAGTTGTAAGGCTGTTGCTGCGATGTGCACTACTGTAGCCAAGTTTTCAGCCAAGAACTATCGTTGCTTGAATCAAACAGCTGACGGTTTTTTCTTTAGATAACTAACAAATGACGTAAAAACAGGTATTTCATAGGGCAAAGCAAAACTTTTTTTGGTATAAAATGACACACAGACACTACTGCTCTTGCTTGCATTTGTCAGGTTATTTTTTTTTCAATATAACCATTTACTTTATCACATGTATTGCTATCAATGTGTTAAAATTGAAAAAAAATTTAGCAAAAAAATGTAGAGAACATCTGTATGTTGACAGACAACTCCAAATAACAATGCAAAAGTGTGCAGTTCAGAAATCTATCAATTAAAAAAATTTACTGCTATGCGACTTACAGTTTACAATTAACTATAGTTGCGAATATAACTGCTTCCATTTTTGTCTGATAAAGGGTTTATGATAATACTTTTGCCGTTAATTTTAGAAACTTTACACTTCTTAGTTGAAGGCTTTAATTGCCTGTTTTTAACTCATGTGACAATATTAACAAAATGAATACTGATATCACAAAGCGCCTTAGTAGTAGAAGTTCGCTTACAAAATTAAAGACATTGTTAATCATTAGAGAACATACAAATAGTAGTGTTGTACAAGTGAGATTCTAATATAAATTTAAATGACACTGGTTTAGTTACTGCAGTTTAGAGCGTTCATTTATGTAACGTGCTTACTAGCTACTGGCTTCTTAAAATGCCTATTATTTAGATTTAGTTAGCTGTTTAAATTCTAATGTGAGTTACTAAAAAACTACGAAAAAGTAATAGTACGAAATTTGAGTAACTGACTTCGTTCATACAATAAAAATTTTCGGCTGTATTTGAAAGTTAAATTGCAGAAAGCGAATCAGTACTATTATTTTTAGAAATTTTTTATTAACCAGTATCACCTTAAAAAACTTACATGTTTAGCCTTAATTAATCATTTTGATGTTTTATTTTTGTAAAAAGATAGAGGCAGTAAAAAAAGTTTTATTTTATTCTGAGTTGTGCTTATTTTTCAATAAGTACACTGCCTTTTCAGAAGCAGGCGGCTTTAGTCAATTAAAATAACCGAAGAATAAAAGTAATTGCAAAACGTCTTTCAATTTACCACCTTAAACAAACATGTTTTTTAAAATTTTTATTTTTAAAAGTGTTTGTAATAATTTAAAAAGTAAGAAAAAATTTGAAAAAAATTATGTACAAAATGCTTGATAAAGGATGAATAAGAGGCTGTGAATACATCTTTAGTATCGTGAACAACTTTAAAAGAAAATTAGAAAACCACAAGGTAGCAGCGAAAAAAAATTTATGTTAGTTACCTTTAAAATTTTAACTTACTAATTACTAAAAAACTTGTTTTATGCAGTTTTGCTACAATACCAATATTAAAATAATGCATTGAATATGTTTATTAAAGGCTTTTGAATAGTTGTGCTAGGCGTAAGGAGTATGCATAGCTAAATAAAATTAAAGGATTATGTCTGATTTTTTATTGGAGCAAATACTGTCATTTGTTATAACTAAAGCAAATCACTATATCGCTTGTGAAAAACTGTTTTATCTGGATATAGCTAATTTCAGACATGATACAATGTATCAACAATTTTGTTAAATCGATCTTGTATTAAATTATTGCTAGTCTTGTAACTGTACTTTTTCTCATCAGAAAGCTAGTTTTTGTCGAATTCTGTTTCTTAACTTGTTTTAAACGTGGTATACTTTTTGTATTTAATGCGGAAACTGTCTTGAGTTTAAATTTTATTTTTTGCAAACAAAATTTTCATGTCTTTAGCAAGCTAGTTTCATTTTCAAAGCCCGACTTGGTTGAGTGAAAGAAATATAACTTCTACATTGTGGTTACCGATAATGTGCCATTAACGAGAGTTCACAGATACTTTTCTGCTTCACATTATATTTCTACAGGCATATTGCGAGGTGAATCGAAATACTTTTAACCAAAATATTCGAATAGTTGTTCAGAGAACAGCTGTTCTGAAAAACAGGGTTTTCTTTGCTGGCGATAAAAAAAAATCAGTAGACGTTTTTCTGTTTGTGATATAGAAACAATGCAGTTTTAAAAAATCTGTTTATAGAACAAGAAATCTGATAGAAAATTCTAATTTTTTACTCACTGGATTAAGTAAACTTTATAGTTGTATGGTGTTCAAGATCTTTTAAATAAACTGAATAGCAGAAAAAATGATGTTTATTGCAGTACAAATAGACATAATGTTCAAATAGAACTACATTTGTTAGCAGTAACAACGAGTCTCTTTTGTCAGCTGGACTGGGATGTATGACAATTTTTTACCAGTAACGTAAGTTTTATTAGAAAGTTGAAATTGCTAGGTTACTCGTTTTATACAATAACTAAGCCAATATAGGTATTAAAAAAATTTTTTTTCAGTATTACTATCTTACTCGCAATTATCCAATTACCATAGTATAAATATATTCTAATATTTTTTCTGTTTTATTACAGAATGGTTTCAGTCTTCAGCACAAAATAAAACACCAATATGCAGTCCAGATAGAATTAATATCTAGATAAAACTGCCTTTAAAACGATTTTAGTTATTTCCGATGATTAAAGAAATTATAGTATTCTAAACTTCATTAGACTGCAGCTGGAAACAGTAAAAAATATACTTCTATAAGTTTGAAAAATAATATCAGCAATAAAAAAAAGTAGTTGACAGCAAATATCTACCTATAAGATCAAAAACAATTATTACTTTGTTCTGCTGCGATTAAACGTTTAAGATTGAGTAAAAATGAAAAGTTTTTGTTTACACTGTGAATGCTTCACCGGTACAACATTTTTTCACTTTGGATTTTGTGCTGATAACGGCAAGTTTGAAAAGTTTTTTCTGAATCGCTGCTCAAGGGGAGAACTGAAACAACAGCAGTTTCGTATTTATCTGTAAAAGCAAACTAAGCGGTAGAATCTTACAAATGTTTACTTACCTACAAGTCTCGTTTTCTCTTAGTTTTTCCTATAGTCTGGCTGCTCATGCTTTTTATCGGCCTCCTCTTATGACCTCTTTCGTTGCAGGATCAACTAGGAGACAAGGCTAAATTAAAAGAGTATAAGAAACGGTAAGAGCCAAATAGTTAAAAACTTTTTCTTCAGTTGGAATAATAATACACTTACTTTTGAGGGTTCTCTTAACTGTTATGTTGACAGTGTGGTTTTTCTAAAGCAATCGTTATCAGCGTGATTTCAATTGTCTTTATGAACTTTTGGTTATGCTGCGCAGCGTAATTGCTGCAATTGCTTGTTGAACAAAGGCTTAATTTTTTGACTTAATACATGTTGCAAATGACATACTTTTGGAAAATCGATGTTGCGATCTTTATAGAAGAGATACTGGCGCGGACAAATTATAGATCTGTAATACGAGAAGAAAATATGAATGAGTAGTGTTTACAACTTTTTCTTTCACTAAATTCTGAGTTTCCGGTGTTTATTGCTATTTTCATAACAAGATTTTCAGCGAAATGATAAATTTGCTAATGTGTAAAGATTCGCTTTTGTCAGTGCTATTATTTTTGAACGTCAAGGCTTACTCTTACAACTATCAGTTTGTAATCAGTGTACAAAACTGTGTTATTATTGGATGGAATGTTTTACTGTTTACCAGGATTCATTATCGCTTTTGTATTTCAAATTAGTTTTAGATTTGTTGGTGGTGTTTTTGTACAGTGGCAGTAAATGTAAGTTTATTTAAACTTGTTACTGCTAAGAATTCTGCGTCACAAAAATAAATTTTATTTACAAAACGCTCGTTGAATTGTTTAGATTTTTTAGGGAGTTGAAAGCGATACATTGGTTACCAACTTCAGATATTTACAATCTCAGAGAGTAATTAAAAAATCTGAGATAATTTTTGCTATACTGCTGATTTCATTTTTTTTAAAAGAGGTTATTTGTGTTAAGTTCTTTTTTTGTCCTTGACAGGTCACTTTTTTTGTGCCTAAACCTTCAAAAACGTTTCAAGTAACTTCGTCTTGGTTACTTCACGATTGCTCTAGCATTTATTTCCGGAAACAATTTAAGTTTTATTTTATTTATCTTTACTTACCTAAGGGGATGGTACCGTAAAAGGACTTTTTAAGCTACTACAGAAAAAATATGAAAATTTTTCTGTGAAACCGTACACATATTGCAAAAATTCTTCCACTGTTAAGGAGAAAATAAATTTATGCAGAATCTTGGTGTAAAATAGTTCCATCATTTGCAGTATAGGCACTAATGTATGTGCTTCACCGCCTAATGTTTTAATTCATTTCTCGTACAGAGTCAACTTTTTTCAAAGAAAAAGAAGCGACATTGTCACCAGCAGTCAGCAAATGGTTTTCAGTTTTAATTCTCTTTTATCAAAAATAGCTTTCATTGTTTTTCTTTCTCGCGTATAACAAAGTTAAATGTACGATCAGCAGGAAAGCTGCGGCAGAAACCATTTTTTTACATCAGACAAAAATGTTATTTTGTTTCGAGCAGAAGTCAGTTCTAAAAATTTTATCAAAATAGTCGTTATTTGAGTTAGATATTCATCTAATTCTTGGATTACTTTACCATTAAATAAAATAAATATTTCAGTGGAGTTTCAAGAAAATCTGAAATAAAATGCCTATTTTATTTTAATTCTAGATAAAAATTTCCTATACTTGCTGTTTTTTTGCTTCTGTGTTTAAGTTTAGATAAAATAGGCATTTAATATTGGTCGTATTTTGATAGAAATTTATCTTTTAAAACGTTCAACAAAAAATACCTTACAAAAAAATATTTTTTTTATACTTACAGTCTAAAGGTCTCTATTTCTAACGATGCTTCGGTACAGCTCTTGTAGCGTAACAAGTTCTGCTAAAGGTCACGACTGTAAAAAAATCAAACCTTGTCTCGACAGTTTAAATAATTAAAAATGCAGTAAAATAGTGCGCAATTCCAAACGCAGAAAAAGAACGAATTATAGAATTATTAGAAAATTTGAACGCAAAAAGTAGACTTTTAATTGTTTCAGTTGAATATAGCCGCTGAAAGAAACTGCTGAACAGCTGACCACAAATTTCAGGTCTTGATTGTTTCAACTCCACCTGAACAACAGAACAACAAATTATTTGCTTATGGATATTAATTATCGTGAAGAGTCTTTGAGAGCCCAGGTAGTGACTATCTTATTAATTTAAATTTTTAGATAGCTTTTTAAATCATATTAAATTTAACATTAAGTTATTTTATTATTTTTAGAAGAACTGTAGCTTTTGTACTTTTAAAAAATGTTTAAGACAAATTATCTGTAAAAACAGTGGCATTTTTAAGCGTAATCTACTTATGCTGTAGTTACTCCAAAGTCAATTGCTTCAACTACGAAGAAAATCATTATTTTGACAAACAATCATGAGATGTCTGAGCAATACACATATCTAAACAACTTTTTTGAATGCCACAAAATCAGAAGGCAAAAAGATTTAATTCTTAAATGTTGATGCTACCATTCTTTATGCAAAAATCGTTGTTCTTCACAATTCCAACGTAGCTTAACTTTGAAATTATAAATGGTTTTTGAATATAACCTAACTTTTTTCTTGTCTCATTTGCATGAGTTAATGTCTCCAAAATAAAATCTGCACTAAATCACGATGAAAGACCTTTATTTTTAACAGTGGTCAGCGTACGGCTTTCTCGCCGAAAAGGTTGTAATAGTTGTGATATACAGCAAGCAAAAGATATTAACTGAGCTGCTTTATAAAAACGGCTTTTGTCCACAGTCATTCGCTTCAGTTAAGATTTCTTTTCGCAACTTTCAGAAGTGCAGCAAGTCCTTTTCTAAATTTTTCAGATTTTTGTAAGATGCTTTTTTTATACAGATTCAGCTCTGTGAGGAACCTTTCAAAGCTTGCATACCCAGGCTTGAATAAACCCGTGGTTTGTATAAATTACTTCCAAAATAGACCTCTGACAATCAATACATTGTCTTATAATCTTTCACTGTAGCTTAGAATTCAAGACCTGTTGAAGCTATATTTTTTGTAAATGTAAAATGGTTTTTGGTGAAACTGATACGGAAGCATCAGATACTAATAGCAATTGTTAAGTTACAGCTAACTTTTCGTAGATTTATTACTTTTGAATTGTTCTTTATAAGCACAGCAAGTATAGCAATGTAATTCTCAAAAAATAGACTCAAAATAAGTGAAGTAATAAAGTCTCAAGCTTATTTTAACAATGTGCTACTCGTTATCTATTCTTTTAATATGCTTTAACAGACGTCATGAAAATTTTTATCGACTGCAACCAAAGTATACATAAAAACTTTCAAGCTTTTTTTAACTCATTTTTAGCAAGAAAGTGTTTTCCAACATCGTAAACATTGTCTTCTTCGAACTGTCCAATTAAAAAATCATTCTTTCGCAAAAGGTAATTTGAAAAAAAAAAAGAAACAAACGTTTCTTAATGTCATAAACTGTATTGCACAACTAATTTTCTATAAAAATGCAAAACTCACTTTTTAAATTATAAGTTGATCATCAATACAATCTATACTTACAAGTACAGTCTATACATCAATACAATCTGTTTGGTACAATTATTTTTTAGTTTGAATGCACAAACTGTCAGAAAGTTTCAGATAAAATTAGTGAAGAAAACGTTGCTTTTAAAAAATGATTTTTTTTTACTTATTATTTAGACATTATTAATTCAAGAAGCATTAAACGAGACAGAAACGCCACCGAATGGAACCAAAATTCGCGAAATAGTTCAGACCACTCATAACGAACAGTCGTCATCAATATTTTGGACTGGCGTATTGCGATGCAACCTAAAGAAATGTCCTACTGTTTCCTGGAAATTTTGCTACCTACTCCATAAGGTCATTTCTGATTTGTTTTACTAACATGAACTAAAGAACTCACGTGTCAGAGCATTTCGCTTATGAAGTTCTGACACTTTTTCTTTTGCATTTTTGTTTGGTAACAGAAGCGTGGTTGGTTTTCTACAATGTCGTATCATTTTTAAATTTTGCTTTATCGTTTTATTTGTCTGCAGATAATTCGTGATGGTCATGCGGAAGTTCCCCAAGAAACACAAAATCATAAACAGTTTATCGTTTGTTTGAGAAATTACTGGCGAGATCTCAGTTCTTCCGTTTACTGCTCACCAATTTCTGCATACCTTGAGCTTATTGTTTCTCGTCTTGACTTTTTGGAACAAGTAAGTTTTCAATGTCACCTCTCAATAAACATTTTGATAAATTTATATAAAAGTTTTTAGAAGAAGAATTGCCGGGTTGTCACTTGAAATGCTTATCTTTGCAGACTTATAATTTAGCTCGTTTTGAATAAAATTTAATGCTTTTTTGATTTTTAGATTTGCTATGTTCTGAGTTTTTAAGTGCTCATTTTATTTTTTTTAATTTTATTGAAAAATCACTTATATACAATAAAACGAAATTTCAAACAAACATTAAAAGAAAGCAAAGTTTTAAATTTTTTAAAAAAGAGATATTTCAAAAAGATATAGTCTCCGATACCAAAAACTCGCCATCTCCAAATTTTGATACGTTGCACAGCAAAAATTCTGCACAGAATATCTCTTTTATAAAAAATCTAAGACTTGGCTTTTTTTAATGTTTGTTTGAAATTTTGTTTTATTGTATACATGTGATTTTCCAATAAAGTTAAAAAAATAAATAAGCACTCGAAAGTTCAGGTCATAACAAATTTAAAAATCGAGGAAACATTAAATTTTATTCAAAACGAGCTAAATTATAAATCTGCAAAAATAAGCGATGCAAGTGGCAAGTCGACAAATTTTGCAATTTTTGAGGGGTGTAACTTGGCGAGGAATTCATCTTTCCAGGTTTTTTTTTTTCAGCTTTTTATTTCCCAGCCTAGACTCTATAAATCAACAAAATTTGAAGAAAATCTGAGATATAAATGGAAAAAAGTGTGTAATTTGGCATGGAATGGCCAAATATATATCTGAGGAGGGGGCTCTTTCGAGCTGCAACTAGAGCAATGTCGCTGTCGTCGCAGCTTGAGGCAGTAGAGAAGACATGTCGACAGTGTCAACCCCGGTTAAGAAGTTGTGAGGTTCCCCTATCCTGCCGCAAGGATCTAAACTGTACTTGGAAATTTATAAACAGCAGTGAGACATTATGGACAGGTTTACCTTTTATAAGAATATGAAGGCAGAGCGATTAGTGAGGAGTATAGAACAGCAGTATAAGACGATCGAAACGGCGACGTCACGTCAGTGCTTTGCAACCTGTGACCAAAGTCAGTACAAGCCGTTGCCCCTATATATTTTTTTCTATACAGATTTATCCATTTAGGATCCTAAATGCGCCATTTCCATCTCATACCTTAATCTGTGACCTTGTTTAAATTTTTTAAATTATTATTACCGGTTTTTTCGCTTTATAAAGCAGAGCATATCCTCGAATGAACGCGAGATGGGTATACGACGAATTGTCTTTTCCGATCTTCAAAACATGCAGAAAGGTGTGGTTGTACACAACTGCACTGCATGGCTGCCTAATTTGAAACCAAGTCTGTCAGCACTGAAACCGTGGAATTTACCCCTATGCCCTACCGCCGTTACTGACCAAGCGTTTTAAGATGCACATAAATAATTAAAGAATCTACAACTAAGTTGCCGCTGTTCTCCCTTTCTCTTTCCTGCTGTCCCCTCACCCATTGCTTTTTCTCCTCCTCTTTCTCCCCGTCTTCTTCTCTGTCACCCTCTTCAACATTCCCGTCAAAAAGCAATTACCCGATCAACACTGGGGCTGTCAAAGTGCAGGAGGTTCAAAAAGTTTTTGCAATCCACATTTCATATATTGTCTTTTAAGTATCCAGATTTTGATGGTAGTCTTCATTTGTCAGACAAGCACTTTAACGCTTCAATAAGTGGTGAAGTAGACTATTTATATGGATGCTGCCTTGAAATGCTCGATCAGTTGGACAAACTACTGCATTTGCAATCCGTTGGTAAATAATACCTTTTTTGATTGCTCCCTCTAAAATTAAGAAGTCAATCGCAACTGAGTAGCTGGATTTTTTAGTACTTGACGTTGTTGGAAAGCCTTTAGAACGGAAATCACAAACTGGTCAGGGTCAGTGCCTGCTTGCCCCAATTGCTCTTGTAATTGTTGATGTCAGCATACTTTACCGTCATTTGCTGCAGTTTATGTTCAAACTTCGGCAAGGTAAATTTTACTTCTTGTAGTTATTTCAGCGTAAATAATTTATATCAATTAATTTTATGCTTCTGCAAATACTATTTTGTTTTGACTGTAAAGTTCAAAAAAAAATTATTCTTTTGCATGTGTTCGAACCGCACTTACAGTTCTAAGCGTTCTTCAGTCGATAATAACAGTAATTCTGAAAGTTTGTCATAATTTATTTATTTCCGCAGTAGTAACCAGTTTTAAAGAAGTTTGAAAAAATATTTTGAACGCTTGGAGTTGCTGCTTGGTGAATTAGCTGAAAAGACTTTGATTTTAGAGATTGCTGCTGACGCTTTCAGAAGTCCCTGTAACAGGTTCCACAGTGTTTACCTTGAGATGAAAGCGTTTTTTGAAACAGCGTCTACTTCGCAGTATCTTCAAAGCTTAGTTAAAGTTCCTGGTGTGCCTGAAACGGAACCTACTTTCCTCAATGTATTCTAGAGAATTTTGTTAAATTCTTTGCTTCAAATAGTTAGGTTTGGCTTTTAATTCAAAAGCTTTCAGGCATCAAGCTTGGACCACTGTTTAATTAGTGAAGCTACGGAGGTATTTGACAGTGGTGTTCGATTTGCTGGCGAAAATAAAACATTTTCTCGGGATAGTTCAGGTGCTAAAAAATCCTCACTACTTCGTCCAGAGTCATCTGTCTTACCACAGCAAATTGCTCTCCAGGGTCAGCAGTACAAGAAGTGATTATTATTTTTCTTCTTTTTTTATAGCCCTTTTTCCAGTTTTTTGAACTTTTTATATTAAGGTAAAACGCGTAATATTGCCTAACCGGCACTAAAAACAGTTTAATTTTTATTCTTACTTCCCGCTTAAATTTATTCTGCTACTGTTTTAACAAATACTTGTTTTAAAGCTTGGAGACAACACGCTTTCTCTTCATGTTTTTTTTTTAATGTGAGCATCGTTCTTCAAAGTTTATTTATGAAGTTTACACGCGTAGGTAAGTAAATTATATTTGCGAAAACGGTTGACGTAGCTAAAAATCTCACTGTGATCTTGCAGATTATTGAAACTTAGTCAAACTTGTTCTGCATGTTTTTCGCATGAAAAGAAATGTGCTTATAAGGTTTGATAAAAAACTGCTGCATAGTCTGTCAGAGAACCTTTGAAAATTTGTAAAATAGTGTTTAAATCATAGCAGAAAGTTTACTTAAAAAGTAAAAAAAAATTTTATCAAGAAGAACTTATGCTTGGCAGGAGAGGAACCAAAAGCTGTTTACTCGTAGTTTACAGTAGGCAACTAAACGCTTGTTTTATGCACTGAAAAGCGCTGTAAGGAAGCAGCAAAGATAATGAAATTTCGGAATTACATCAGCAAAAAACTACTTGGAACTTTTAAGGGAGTTTGAGGTTAAAACATTACGAGGAGAGCTCGAGGACGCACGCCGACAAAAAGAAGAACTTATGGATGACGTAATTTAAAAAATTTTTCACAGATTAACTGAAAGCTTGTCCGAAGTAAATTCTGTTTTTAGGCTCGTTCTCGGATTGAACAGTACGAAAAAAGACTGACGCAACTAGAGAAGGAAAATGATTTGTACAAGAAGAGTTTAGAGAATTTAAAGGTTTGATCGTCTTAGAAACCATTACTGCAATCAAGTAATGTTCCTGTCGCGTATAAAGTAAGTCTATTTGCGAAATGATGTTCAGCCTTCTTTAGCAAGAAAACAATGCACTACGCGCAACAAACGTCGCAAACGAAAAAAGAGCTACGGAGGAGGGGCAATTACAGTCTCAGCGAGAGAGAGAAAGCGAAATTAATGCCGCGACACTAAATCGTAATTATAGAAATTTAGAAGCGAAAT
>UXUI01007468.1:14178-30882 GCA_900576705.1 Enterobius vermicularis | reverse complement strand
TGTGTCACTGAAAATTACGCGGAATAAATTTCATGATTTTCGAGATGGCGGTATATTTCCTGTTGGTCTACAGTCATTAAATATTTCTTACAACAAGGTTCATCTTTAATTGACAATTTTTGAAGACATTTATTCAAGTTAAAACTGACTTTTGGCACCATGCGTAAATAATTTTATTTTCACTCTCATTTGGTAATTTTGTTCAGATAGTGGATGTTGACTCAATTCCACCTGTATGGCATCTGGATATGTCAAATAATCGTTTGCAAAATGTTCCTGAACACTTTCCACTTACACTTGTTTCCTTAAACTTATCAGCAAACTGCGAGTTAAACAAAATTACTCTTCTCGATTTACCATCTTTGAAGATTTTGGATTTAAGCGGCACAGCGATTTCAACATCACCCGCTGAGAACTGCCCTAACCTTCGTATGCTTTCATTAGCTGCTACTTTTGTGGAAAGCGTCGACTTTGATACTTTAAATGCTAATTTGCTAGAAGAGGTAATTTATCTTGAACTTTGCCTTATGCATAGGTATTCTTCAGACCCGACATCTTCATCATTTTTCAGGAAAATTTTTCAGGTTGATCTTTCTGATTGTAAATATCTTTCCGTAATATTTGGTCAGTTACCAAGTACCGTTAAAATATTTCGTTTGACTGGATCAATGGTTTCGTCTTTCCCTAATGCGTTTTTTGACAGGTTTGTCAAATTTACTTTTTTTTAGTGCAGTGGTAGAGTTTCTACTTCTTTTCAAGATTCAATTTTTTAAAATTTTATTTTATTTTTTTGTTTAGGTTAACTGATTCATGTGTTATTATAATAGACAATAACCGATTAAGCGAAAATATGTGTCTTGCTGATTGGTTAAATAACAGTCCAGCAACTCTGCAGAAAGTTTTCAAAAACAACAGTTATGAGGCAAATTGCAGTTTAGGTAATGTCACTAATTTTCTGAACTGGATGTGCAACATTATTTTAATTGTGTAGGTACTCATTGTTTTGGTTTTAGGAATTGATAAGCCTCCATGGATCGGGAAGGTTGTAGTTCGTGTACCAGTAGCAAGTCGAGCAGTCCTACCGTGTGATTTTTATGGTAAACCACCACCAAAAATTGAGTGGTGGATGGTAGAGGTTAACAAACTTATCGGTTCGTATGATTCAAAAATGAGAGACGTGAGTGTTGTCTGGTCGCGCAAAGATGTCTACCGTGTTCTTGTTGGTGGTTACTTGTCAATATCGAAGGCGGATAGAAATTTGGTAGGAAAATATCGGTGTACTGCTGCCAATACTTATGTAAGTTTTCGTGAAGTCTTTAATGTAAAAATGTTTTAGTAGTATGGTTTGCAGTATTAATTGAGTGTGACTCAGAGTCGCGCAGCATGATTTTGCAAAAGAATTTAGTTTGAAACTAAGATTGGATTCTTTATTTTGTGCACTGGAGTTTACGAGTAGGTTTTAGTGTAATTTTAAATTCTCCTTTCTGAGCGAAACTGGTAAATTATATAGTTGGCGAGTAGTCTAACAGCTTTCAGGATCTTTAGGGGTTGCGAATTCATAAACTGTCACATTGTTTAGGGGAATTCTTCACAGATTATTCACTTTCGATTAGATTATTCTGCTTGGTTTGGTTTGAGTTATCCGAGCGCTGTTTTTTGGGGTAGTGTTCTGGCTTCGCTTTGTTTTTGTGCTGTTTCATTCCTATTTAATGTAACATGGATAGTCTGTCGGAAAGTTGTCTTATGGTGGATCAAGCGGACTGGTAGGTTTTTCTGTCAAGCAGTCGTTCTTTTTTCTCTTCTTTTAAAGCCGTAATCTTTTGTGTACTCCAGACAAACAACGAGAAAGGTTAAAAACCAACAAATAAAAACTTTTTTTTTCTTTTCGCGTCCTGATTGGTTTTACGTCCTGATTTAGGTAGGGCATTTTCTTCTAATTGTCGTATAATAATTAGAGTTTTGCAAGTTATACTTGGCTTTAAAACTCCATAGGTTTCAGAAAGACTTTCTCGTGTTAGAAGGATGGTTGAAGCGTGCGAAAAGTATAGACAAAAGCAGATGCTGAATCTACAGGAGGGTTATCATCGTAGAATTGAACAGATCAGGGATAATTATCACCAACAGGTTTTTTGTCTATTTTTTTTAATTATAAGGCCTCATACTGGTCTTGTTGAATATTATTAAATTTTAAAGTTATTGTTGGTTAGGTAGAGCAGTTACGTGCATCTTATGCAAGCCAAGCCGAAAGATTTCGAGGCTATCGAGCTGCACAAAAAAGTTATGTCAATCAACATCTTGAAAACATCCGTGAGAATTATAATCAGCAGGTGTGTGGCATATTTTGTAATGAATTCACCAGATAATCATTTTTTTATTTTATTTTATTTTTTTTTTTTTTCGGATGACTCGTTCATTCAAATTCTGAATTTGGTGGTAAGTTTGGGGTGCTGTATTTTACCAATTTTTCGAAAGAATTTAGAATAAATCTCATTACTGTTTTATTCTACATTTTCTGACATCTCTATAGATGTGTCGTCTTCGCGAATATGGCTCAAAACGCGCTGAACAATTGTGGGAAAGTTATGAGCGGCAGGTATAACTTCTTTTTTTCCCCAAAAGCGTTTTTAATTTTCAAACTTATTTTGTTCCAGATGACTCGTCTTCGAACATTTTCTGTCCAACAAAGGCTACGGCTAATACGACAGTATAGGGTGAAACAACAATATATAAATACTTTACTAGAAAGATTCAGCGATAACTCTCCAGCGGCATCACTTATTCCTCCTGTACTTTTATTTATATTACGACAAAGCTTTTCCAATTTTTTTCTGGTTAAAAAAATATTTTTTTCTTTTTTTGTATATCCTGTTTAGAGTTTTACTTTAGAAAGCTGAACAAGCTGTTCTTGACCCATTACGGGAACTAGATGTCGGGTCACCTATTTCTCGGTCTGAGTCGTACTATTCGTTACCTGAATACGTTTTAAGTGAAGACGGTGAATTACACTGTCCTCCACGATCAAACATACCAAGTCATATGCTGAATCGGCACCATATGAACCGTTTTGCAGAGCTGAAGTGTGAAGAAGAAGTTCCGACCACTTCGAAAACAGGGAATTTCAGGAAGGTAGTTTGCGTTGGACCCTACAGTTTTTGTGTTTGCGAACTGCTTTATTTGTGATGTTGTTGAAAATCATTACCTATTACTTTCAATAGAAGCGTGTTTTACTTTTTAAGTTTCATCTAACTTTCAGACTGACTCTGATGCGAATGTTTCGTATGATGTGAATATACGTTTAAAACGTCGTCATTCGAATGAAGAACCTGGTGATGCTGCTGTTAATACGACTCTCAGAAAAGACTTATCTCAAGTATAGAATATTGTAAAGTTTTGAATGGGTTTTTTATTCTTAGCTTTTCCTCCTTTGCCACTTTGATATTTTTAATTCTCTAGCGTTCACGATGGGCAGTTATCGTTAAAATTTCATTTTAGGTGTTATTTACATATATGATTCGTTATTTTTCCTTATTACACCTCATTGTATAATATTGTGGCAGAATTTATCTATTGCTTTGTTCCGGAGTGCAGCTACTTTCTTCTTGCTATATAGAACAAATTGCTTTGATCCTAAAATTGTCATCCACTCTAATGTAAAAAAGTGTTGTTCAAAAAAACTGTCTAAATATTTCATTTGCTTTTCCGCTGTGAAGTGTTAGTCGTTAACGGGTTGCTTGACTTCTTTTTAAGGAGGCAAATAATCATTTTAATTAACTGACATGTATGGCATAGGGCAATCAAAACCAATTCTTAAATTTGACGGGGTTATTTGTTCCGCAACTACCGCCTAGACTTGAAAGGTCCGAGAGGAATGAAATTAGTTTAAGAAATGTTTTTCCTGCTTTGCTGTCCTGTTTAGTCTGCTATTCTTTTTCTGATAGCTTCAAATTACGGTTTAGGTACGTCTACCTTTGTCGTTGTGTTTAACTGGTTGCTTTTTTCCTGATGAAATGATCGTGTATATTGTAGATAAGTGTAATACAGGGGTCCCTTTAACTATTTTTTGATATAGTTGATATTCACTTCTTTTGATATGTTGTTGTGAAGTGAACTTTTTTAGTGTTTTTATTTATTGGGTTTTATGCAGATGATAATTATTTAGAAGTCCAGATGCTTTAAATTCACTTGTTATCTCAAAACTCATTGGTAGATTTCAAAATGCTCTCTTATCTTCCAAGACCTTTTTGCGATACGGTTCCTGCTGTGATAAAATTTTTCGCCGTTGAAATGTTAAAGAAGTGTATTAAACACCGAAGTGTAGCCAGGATAGCCCTGTGCGTGCTGCTTGCACATTTCACTTGAGGTTTTTTATGACGCAGGGTTAGGGTTTGTAGCTCTTCTAATCTCGGAACGTTTTATTGCGTTGCTGAAGAGATTCTTAGTGGTGGGTCATTTTTTGGAAGCTAGGCAGCAAGTAAATTGTTGATTTTTGTTGGTTGGTGCTGGCGTGATGGACGTTTGCTACAGATTTAATTTGCTTGAGTTGCTCTGAAGTTGAAATGTGGAACTGGGTTATGTGAAGGGTAAATGGTCCGCATATGGCTGGGGCTTGTTGAGTAACCTGTTTTTCAGGTTGTGGGCTTTACTATTTGGCTGATTGCTTTGTCTTTGCATGTAGTGAGGAGGTTAGGGTTGTGCGAAGAAATTCCAAATGTGAGGTTAATTGGTTAATTAATGTTTGGTACTAATCTCAAATTGTTATTCTTCCGCATTAGGAGGGAATTATTGGCATATGAACGAGCAAAAATTATACGGTTTTCAAGCGCAGTTTAAGAACAACTTTTACTAGATGTTTTTGATGAGTTTGGTGCTATTTTTTGTATTTTTCAATGGACTGGTGAAGAAATTACCGCCATTTGCAAGAAAAAAGCCACCGTTTACTGTACTGTTCTCGAGGATCTTTGTTCTTACGAAACCTCTTTGTTGCATTTTGTTGATCCCACTTTGTAACAGTTCTCTTTGTTGTAATACCAGCATCGTTATTTGTAGATGGGAGTTTTAGATATCTTTAGTAATGGGTGTGATTTTGAAGATATCCCGGTTGAATATCGAATTACGTGGCCAACGGAATCAGTGTCGTTGGAAGTTTTTGTTGTTCTCGTTGTTGATATTAGAATCTTACGAAGATACGATCACAGTTGACTGAAAAAGTGTAGACATCAGCCAAAAAACTGTCTGAAGAAGTATTAATAACTGGGGTCACCGTTAATTAGTGGAACGATTGTATGCCGTAGGACTTTGTGCTGGTCACTATCGCCTGCCTCAAATTTTATGCTGTTTGGGCGCGAAATTTAAGTGCTTCGGCTGTATATTTTATTATCCATTAGAAAACCAAACTTAAAGAAAACTTATATTCGAAAACACGTTTATTGCACTTTGATTATCGGTCGGTTGGAGTCGAGTTAATTTTTCCTGACGCTTGTCTTCACATAGGTGTTTTTTTTTAGTGATGCCAGTTGAAGAAGAAGTCGTATTAACGCCACTGGGAGAGGAGTACCCAAGCCTAATTCGTGAACAGTTAGCTGGTAAGTCAGTTCTTACAGGCAATGCTAAACTTTTTAATGTTGTTTTTTTAATATAGCTACTTCTGTGAATGCTAGTCGCTGAGCTAGAAATATTTGCAGTGTAGGAGTGGTATTGACGATGGTTTACTGTAAAGAATTGAATTTAATTCCCATCTTTTTATAATTCCATAAACTATACTCTTGAAAGTTGTCGGATAGTACGTATTCTTCAGGTGAAGAAGAGAACTTCACTTGTTCTGCATCGCTTTCTGAAAATGGTTATGCGTGGCTGGTGGTTGGAAAACAACTTTACATTTGGAAATACGATACTACAGTGAACATTTAGTACCATTGTACATTTAAACCACAAATTTTATTTGTCTTTGAGGAAAATAGTACTTAATGAATTTTAGGAAAATGAAGTTAATTCATTAAATATTTTGACATTACCACAGTCTGGTTTGCCGTTCACGACTCGTTCAATATGTGTATATATGCAATCAGGTGATATGTGCAGTATAATTGATTAGACTTTATTACTAACTAGTCATTCAGCCATTCGTGATTTTAATTCAAATGATTTAGTAAATACTGACATTACCGTGCTTTATGAAATAAAAATGAAAAGTAATAAGAGGAAATTTAATTAAAGCTAAGGTTTTAGATGCTGCCTTTCCTGGAGTTATTGCAGTGTCGCCAGAAGGTACAGTTCGTCACTGGGCATCTGTAAGTCATCATCCGACTGACATTGCCATTGAGTTGGATAGAGAGGTGGTACACTCTCTTACCCCATTTCCAGAGAGTATTAATGGTGAAGGCTTATTTTTACTTTCAACAACTACCTTCTCCTTCTACTGTATTCGTGTACTGACAAGTAGCTCACCGTCACCCGGGAAAAAGCAGCGTCTACAGAGTGGGTTAGTAGTGCAGCCGTTCTACACAAAAAAGCCTAAAAGTCTCACTCGTCGGGTTACGTCTGCGCTGCTCGGAGACAGCGGCGATCATGGGTTGAGGTCTGCTTTTAATTTGAAAATATAATCTCATATTTTTAACATTTTGTTTTTTTTTTCTGTCTATTTGCCCTTTTTGTAGAGGCTATCTTGGTGGGTAAAGTTTATCAACACTTGGTATATCTTTTTCAAATTTTTCTTTGAAGTGTGCCTTTTTTTGTATTCTACCAGTTTTCATTTCAATGGGCCAATAACTGTGCTAGTTGAACACTGAAATTTAAGGTATAATTTTCTTTGGCCTTCTATGATGTCACGTGGAACGATTGTCGAGCAGTAGTTTTCATTTGGTGCTATTAGTTATTCGATAAGATTATTGGGTTTTTTTGAGATGCTTTCACTTTTAGGCTAGTTCGGGCTTTTATACTGGACAGTCGTCATGAACACACTGATTTCGAAGTCTCTTTAGAAGAGGTTTTGTCCAGTGTATCTATTGTTGCTATTACTAATAAGCAGTTGAGACATTATTCAACCAACCCGCCGGTGCAGAACTGGTCATGCAATGTATCTAAAATGCTTGTAAATGCATTCTCTTCTGTTTTGTGGGTTGGTTTTGTTATTGCTGTGGCGGAAAACATTTGTTATGTGAATCACTTTTTCAATGCTCAAATTAATGCTAGACGAATTAGTTTATTTTTGAGATTTTTTTTCTTTTTTAGCATGTTAGTGGTTCAAAAGAAAGAAAAAGCTCTCATTTTACTGTTCGAACATTCTTAGTGGATGCACTGCCTTTTAGTGAGGGCATAATGATTTTGGCTGCAGCATCAAACGATGCCATATCTACTCATCTTCACTTTGCTTTGGGTTCGACCTATTTTTATTCTTTTTTGCAAAAGATTTGTTTGTGAATGTTATAGTTTTGTTGTCTTGAAATATTTGCAGTTTATTTTGGGTCTTGCAATGACGATGAACAGCCATCGGATTACGATTGGTTCAGTATCTTACAATTCCCCACTGACGAGATTTACAGGGTATAATTAAAACTTTTAAAGTGGCATTTTCGCTGTGCCGTCTTTATAGAATTACTTTAGGAGCCGGATGCTTTGCCTATAACGTTATTGCTTCCTAGAAAAGTAGCACAAAATGTAGAATTTAACTCCAGCCTTGTTACTGTTGCAACCAAACGATTCGTTTATTTGATACGTCTCCCAGCAACTCACTCTGGCGGTCCAGTTGAATCCATACATGCAACTAGTTATAATGACGATCTGATTTCAACAGGTACAGTTCAACACTTTTGATTGAAGTAATGTATGCAATTGTGCACAAGAACTGAGTTTGGATAGCTTCTTTAATGTTGCAAATTTATATTTTTTTAGATTCAGATGATCGGTATTGTTACACATTCCTGCGTGAGAAGGGTATTTGCCGTGTTTGCCTTTTTCCTAGGTTGATTTTTCTTGGATTTATATGTTTGTGAATTGGCTCTTTTATTAGATTCTTTGTGCTCTAATTTTTTCAGGGGGTTTGATTTGACTGTCGTCGACGATGTACTATCTGTAAATAAATGTGGTCGTCACATTATTCCGAAAGCTATCGAACATGATGCAGAATTACTGAATAAAGCATTTGTTAAATTTTGTCAAGCCGACTTGGTGGGGATTTGTTAATTTCTCTGTATTGTAAAAACACAATTTTTTTGAAATTCATCTTTTCCTGTCATTCGACATTTTTAAATAGTTTTCTTTAGGATGGTGCCAAAGTTGTTTTGTCCGAGTTGTTTGAACTTCGACGAATATCGCTGGGAAGTCTTTGCGTTGACTATTCATTAACAATAGTTGATGATATTCCAAACGATGAACGCTGGTTTTTTTCGGGGCGCTTAACTAGGGGTATAGTCATTTATTTTTTATAAGTTTACTAAATATTGTTGAACACGATTAATGGGTGCAGTGGAAATAGTTATTTCAGGGCGCTCTGTTATGTTAGGACAGTCGTTTTTAGTGAATGTTCAAGTAGAACAAAAGATGAAAGTACTCTCTATGTTTATTTTGTTTATACGGCATATGGATTTGGATGTTGGGGTTAGCCTTTAATTTTAAAAACACCGATTGTTAACTAATATTCGTTTAATGAGATTTAGGTTTTCAAACGGTAAGCAATTGTTTGTGGTTTGAATTCTTAAGCTTTTGCTCATTGTAGTTTGGCGTTGTTGCTACCTCTGCCATATCAAGTAAGCGAAGTATCCGGTCTCAGCTCTGCGAACTTACTGATAAAGTATCTCTTGCTTTGGAGTTGTGCAATTATGCCATTGTGAGTTCGCGAATAAAATTTTAATTAAATCTTTACCTGAATTTCTTCAATCTGTTTCAGTCCTCAGTAACTTTTTTAGTCTTTCAGAAAAATTCTGTACCTATCTTTGATGCTGCTGTAGAACGAGTGCTGAGTAGGAGGAAGGACGAAAGTCGGAAAGAACAATTAACTTCTTACGACTATTTTTTTCAAATGGTCCTGCTTAAGTTCTATAAATATTGACTCAAGTGATATATTTATATAATGCCTTTATGAGGAAGTAGTCACTTTTATTGACCAAGATTTACCACGTGCATTTCCAAATTTTAATTTTTATTTCATTTCTTTGGTGAAATACATTTTAATTTTTATTGAACAATTTACTTTTTTTTCGCATGTTTCAGATCTCGTCTATCGATGATATTTTTGAAGCATTACTTGAAGAGGAAGAAGCTGTTTTGGAGGATTGTAGAACACTTACTGAGAGAATGGAATGCATAGAACAAACTGGAAATATCCTTGTAATTTGCATTGATGCGATTGATCGTTGTCGTGATGAATCGGTTTTAAACACAGGGACAGATTTGCGATGGACGCAAGAAAGCTTAATACTGTCCGTGTTAAAAAAACATGTACGGCTTGGTATTTCAAACGTTCTTTCATGTCGCCTTGTTATTTTTTGGATATTCGATTACAATTTTAGGAATCCTTCACTAAAATAATGTAGCTTTTGGTTACAGTTAAATGTTGTCTTTGATGCCTTGCGCAAGGCGTTGAGCGAAGGAATAAGCAATTCCCGTTTGAAACGTGAGGCACTTGTGCTAGCTTCATTTATTTTGGGAGAGCAAACACCGGAAGAACGCTTAGGTTCAAAAATAGTAAAGGGCTTCTTTGATCTCGGTGAAGAAGTCGCCGGTACTCAACTGGCAGAACAGTTTGAAGTAAATTTTGAATATTGCGTTATATGTTAGTGAGCTCATTATTTTATTTGCCCAGTTTCAGACAATGTGAATATTATTCCCTCAGAAAGTAAGGAATCTTGTGCTGTTTGGTAGCTTGAATCTTGATAGATTTGTTAATTTTTTTCCTTAGAATGGTTTTTCAGAAAATTTAATTGTTATATCTGATGTGTCCCTGTTACCAACGAATAATTCTCCTCTTCAAATTTTCACCACCAGTCTATCGTTATTTTTTTTTACTTGAAACTTCTATGTTACTGATGGGGATTATTCAAATATTTTCTGCTTTTTGAATATGGCTACATCTTTACAGGACTTCAAAATTCTCCTTGAGCTTACAGAGCCCTTAAGCGATGCAGACCGTAAAGCAAGGATAAAGGATTATAAACAGAAATTCAATTCTCCCATTTTTTACCAAGTCTTGCACCGATATTATTTAGAGCACGGTTTGCTTTGGATGTTAAATTGTAGTTTTATTAATATGATATTAAAGGAAATTTCAGAACTTTTTAATAGACCATCATTAGCTGTTATTAGTAAACTAGATTTCTTACCTGTTTAGCTTCAGGCTATTTGGAAAATTTATTGGATGAAACAGGAGATCAAGCAGAACAGTTTTTCGCCACTCATGAAGACATTAATTGGATACGCAAAATAAAGATGCACGAATACAATGAAGTAATTTTTCGTTGCATTTTGACCCTGTTTTGTTAACATATACTATCATGAGTTGCAGGCAAGTCGAATACTCCGGAGTGCTGCCGACAATAAAAACGATGATGTTAGCATAAAAAAGGTCGTTATTGCAGTAGTTTCTAGTATTTCTTATTTAGTAGGGATTTGATTCTTTTTTTTTCTTCTAAGTTTATTCACCTTGCAGTTTCTTATTGCTCTTACATTTTTAGCACCTTTTATCCTTTGCAAAGCTTGCTGCCTTATGTGCAAATGAAGTTGATGAAGCTTTTGTCAGTAAAGTGGAAGAAGATTTGAGAATGGTGAAACATCAAGAGCAGCTCCCTGAGGAATTAATAAAAGTGAACAGCTTAACCTCATTTTCATTTCATATCTCTTTTGAAAACTGCACTGTTTTAAAATTGTTAAACCCTCTTTGCAGCAATTTACTAGTGAAACTCCGGGAGGCTGTGTTCCTGTCTTAACACCGGAAGAAATTATTCGCGCCAATTTAAGTAACGACGCCGAAAGTGTGGAAGGATGTCTCAGGTCTTGATATCCTGAATATTTTCACCTTAAAACTTTGATCTTTCCCTGGAGTGTGTATACAGAGCATTGTTTTTGCAGAGCATTAATGGTATTGAGAACTTTGATGTATGAAAGTAAATATGATCCTGAAGAATTTAAAAGGCTGAGGAAAAAAGTATGGATGACAGCTATAAAGGCTGATGAAGAGTTGTGGAAGAAATTGAAGACGGCCGGTGATAAGGGTGTCAAAGAAACTATATTTCACAAGCTCTTGGATGCTGTCGTGCGAGACGGTTTGTTCTCAGTTTTTACTATAGAAAAGTAATTATGTTTAAATCAGGTTTTTTACAGTCACTCACGCTCTAAATTACTGGATTTTGGATTTCAGAAAACTTATCTGATGAAGAAAAGTTGAGTTTAATGGTGGTGACAGAGGAAATGAAATCGGAATTGCTTGACCTTACTGTAAGTCAGCCATTTTACATTGCTATTCACCAAGCTGAAGAAGACACGAGGAAGGAAGTACTGAAATGGAGGACAGAGCGGAAACAGCTAGCAGCCTCAAGCGAGGCGATCTATGCTAGCTTTGGTTACCACTGAAGATTTTCTGAAGAGCGATTTTGTCTATAAATGCGCAAAACTTAAAGTTCAGAGCCCTTAGAATTGTTTAGTTTAACTTAAGTGTTGATTTCACATTGTTCGTTGGATGTCAAAGAAATAAGAACACAGTTTTAAGAGCTTAACGAAGAAAAAACCCGACTTTGCAGAGAACAGTTCACCAGTGACTTTCTGCTTCTTTTCCAGTGATAAAAAGCATTTGCAGTTGCAGCCGACTTCAGCATCTACAATAACTGCAGTGAATTTGATACATGTTTCAGCCAGAGAATTTTAATGGCTTTTGAAACACGTAATTTTCATTAGATTTCTCAGATTTATTGGCTGAACCTATCCATTTTTAAATTTGCTTGCGATGCTGCAACAATTTTACTTTGTATCCATATCGTCTCACATTTGTGGAAGAAGGCTAATAGTCAAACCCCATGGCTCTGTAGTGGTTGGGCATTTAAAGTAACCTGTTTGAGCCGGAAAAAGTTAACTCGGCACCAGTTCAGATTAAGATTCTGTTAGATTGCAGTACGTAATACGCATCACTGAACCTTCTGTACGGCCTCGGTAAATTTGGGCGACGATGCACCTGTTTTTTACGATTTTAATGATTTCTGTATTTGGAACGTAGAATTTTGCACTATAACGCTGCGCAGTATCAAGTCTAGTTGTTTTAGTATTTGAACCCCACTAGACTCACTGTTTAGGGATGGAGCTTTCAGCGTAGAATGTTGTCATTGAGCACTTAATATTCGAAGGAGTGATCTTGTCACTACTAATAATACCTCCTCCCTTAAGCACACTTTCATAGTCACTAAAACTAAGGTGTCTTTAGAGAAGAAAACTTTGTAGTCCGACGCCACCAAAATTGGGCCCAATTGATGCACGAACTAGGCACCCTGTAATCATGGGTTCCTTAAAGAACGCAGCTTTCTTAAAATCCCACCTTGTTCACGGACGTACTTGATTAGCTGCCAAGCTAAGGGCAGTTTACATCAAGGTTAGGTTCACTTCAGTTAGATCGCATGTAGGGGGGCAGAGGAGCGTGGCACCAACCAAGAGCTTATAACGTTTGTTGGGAGCCACAAGATTTAAAAAAATGCTGGGCTGGAACCAAATATGCCAGCATGGAAGATAAGTAGATCTCTTGCGCCTTCCTCAGCAGTCGGCTCAGAACCTGCCCGAGAGTAACCATCTCCAGTAGTCGTTTTTTCTTTCGTTTTTTGAAGCACTGACTACTGTTGAGTGGCGAGTTTTACTCATACGGTAATCACTACGAAACAGTTTACGGACTAGCCGATGGGAAATACTCAATTCTCCTACACGGGATGGGTAATCTACCTCGCAATCACTATTAACCCTTCAAAACTACTGAAAGATGACACACAGTGGACTCTCAAATGTTGGGAATGAGGCCCATTACTGCGCACTACATACTCCATGAAGATTTTACTAGTGGGGACAAATAGAATGTAAAAACTAAGCGCTTTGCCAATTGGAAACTTCGTGGTCATAAATTTACCCGAACTCACCCTTGTCAAGGTCACAAACATAAAAACATTAGCATACAATGAGATCATATCAGTTAAGTACATGCAGTAAAGCAGTATATAACATTTTTTAGAACCGAGAGCGCATAACTCCCTCATTTTAATGGGAAGGACCCAGTTTTAGAAAAATTTTCGTCAAGTGAAACTAGCAGACGATCTTTACGTTGCCCTAAGTTTGCTTCTTAGGGGTGAGGAAACAAACGAACAGCACTTTGTCCACTTTGTCAGTGCACGCTCGCAAATGGATCTTGCTGTCTCTGGCTACATAACTGGTCTTGCTTCCTCATCTGGGTGATGGAGCAAATCACTTCGTTGTTGACGAACCTTTGCGTGCAGATCAGCTGCTTCAATGACCATACGATGATTGTTTCCGTGGCTAATTTGCAAGAGTGTAATCGCCTATAAAAATTGCCTTCAACAAAACAATGGATGGTTTTGAGAAACTTTGTGTTTATAAAAAAAAACAACGGCAAAAAAAGAGTTAGCTTCCTTGCCTGACATAATCGGCGAGCAGAAAGTTCTAAAGTAGAATCATCTAAAGAATGTAGTTTCCCTGCTGAGTAATATTTTTCTGAAATAACAGGATAGCCCACTGGGAAGTAGTATCTGAAACATTAAACAACTATGCCCTTTATATCTTAGAGCACATGCTAACAAATTAAACTTCACGCACTGAAGCAGGTCAAATACTCAAGGCCAAATCTGACCTAAAGCATGATAGTGTCTTCTCGGTGTATTTTGCTGCAAGTTGGTAGTTCCCGGTATTTAGAGCCCACCGGATAATATTATTTGCTAGCTTACAGAGTGGAATGTTGACTTCCGAAAATACTTTTTCACCACGACTATACAGGTTGCAAATTGAAAACATATTGCAAGTAACACCTAAGACAATAATTATATTGACTGTGCCGGGAATGCGACAGTGGAAGGAAAAATCTGTAAAGTTTGCGCAACAAATGGTAAAAACAGAAATGCATAATTACGACATACCTTCATCAAGATTCTTGTTCGCTTTCTCTAACTGCCCTAATAGAACGAGGGCGTTCGCAGGGTCCGCGCTTGACTTCTTTTTGCAGAATGAACAGCACGATAATGTTCCATCAAGGCTTAGCGGACAGTATCCATCTCTACAGTACGAACACCGAAGAGAACGTGCAACTCTATCCTACAAATGACTGATTACACACCACAAATAAGAAGTTAAACGCAAGAAACTTTTCACAAGCTAACGCGCTCATCGTCCTGGCATAATCTGCAGTTGCAGTCGAAGCAGTACTGTTGTTTCAAGAACTTCCGTCTTGTATCATTGAAATCCATGAGGTCACAATAAGCAATACGTAACTAGAAATATGTCAAAAATTAAAGGGAAAAACCATTATATTAAGCATTAGAACAAGAGATTAATGAAGTTTTTAACGACAAGAAACATCGAAGAGTAGACAATTACTGAAAGAGAAGTCTGAAACTTGTACATTTCGGCCAGACCTCACTACTGTACTCTGCAACATTATCCTTCAAGGCCCTCAAGATCATCTTGGAGCCTTCAAAAAGATAGTATGCATCTGGATCGCAACTGTGATTCAATTCCGAGAACCTGAATTTGCGCTGCTGATGGAAAATATAACTAATTAAGCGCGATGTAATACTTAACGATAACTACTTGCATCATAAACAAGTGAAAGCTACTGGTAAAATAATGAACCCAGAAAAAAAAGCTCTCACCCAATGTACAAACCGATGCCAATCCCTATATCTTCATCATTTGTTATCGTAACCGCATTAGTGCCCAACTAAATAATTTGTCTGCATCAAAGTAGAACGGGTCAAAAGAATCTAGCTGAACATTTTTTTGAGAATTCGTTATAAACTAGGAACCAAAGTAATAACAATTGATTGCACCGACTTTACAATAAAGTTCAAACAATGTCTTCGCAGGCGGTAAGGTCTCAGTATCTTCAACAACCTTCAGTGCTATGACAATGGCGGTAAATGTCTGCTGGACTGCTGGACGCTCCCGTAACTCCTTCACATCTGGTGAAAAAGAATAAATGAAGTACAATAACAAAATGAAAAACCGGCTGCAGAAAAAACTTTCGCGAGGATAGAAGTAACAAAAAAAATAAGTCTTACTCGAAGTGAGAGAGTCCAATGTTCGGCCATTGAATGCAGGCGGAGGCATTTTTTTACTTTTTGCCATAATTCTCAGTATCAGTCGACATAACTGAGTAATCACGGGCTTACTGTCAGCTTTACTTAATAACTTACACTCGTGCTAAAAGTTCAGAAATGAAGGCATTAAGATTATTGACTGAACAACCCAGTTTTTGAAATATTTAACACGACCACAGTAACATAAAAGTGAGAAGCTTTTCGGGCGGTCAACTTCTCAGTTTCTGCTTCAGAAAACTACACCCTAGAAGAAATGTAATTTCCACTGAATAAATTCATCTTTAGATGTCTTCTTTTCATAAACACGCCTCAGCGTGAAACCTTGACAACATCTGACTTTAAAATTTTTAAGGGCTAACTCAATCTTTGATAAAACGAGCCCTTATTAATAAAAAAAATTTATTATAAAAATACTTTATGCCCGCTCCAATCTGCTCTTTGACACTGCGGATTACAGTAATAGCAAGATGAACATTTTGAACAACGCTTAAGTCCTACTTCAGCCCTGAAAATCATCACTTAATGGCACAGTCGACTCTCAGATTCCTTAAAACAAACAAGATGACGTTTAGGGCCACGAAAACCAACCTTGAAGCAGCACAAGCCAACTCTTAACAATATGTAGCCTCAAGAACCTCAGTGTTAAAATAAGCTCTTTTAAGTGTTGCAGAATCTCGTATCAAACTCAAAGTAACGTACACCTTCATGCAATGAGAGCAGACAGCTGCCATAAACCTGCTGTTGACAACATGAGCAAAAGGAAGTTCCTCTTTCAGTTTGACACCCATTAAGGATATAACTGACAACTTTTTTCACCTATAAAGAACCCTCTGTCAACAACTTTTTTAAATAGAGATCTTAGAGTGACACTAACAATACATTCACAAGAACTGCTCAACAGAAATAAACTCACACATTAATACACACTAATCCCGTCCAAATACTTCACTTATCCTCTACCACTTCGCTGACCCTTAATTCGAATCAAATTCACGGCTTGTACCACCGAACCAAGAGAAAAACAGAAATAGTACGGCGAATCAGACAAAAGTGACAAAGCGTAAACAACTAATCGATCGCCTCAAACTTCAAAAGGCTGAATACGTAACTGCTCTAAGGAACACATATTAAGAGGATGATCTTTTACCAATCCGTCCTGTCCAACAACCACGAACCCAAAAAAGTCGTAAAAATTTTCAACTTGCAGCTTCTTACTCGAAATAACTACCGCTTTATTAGAGATTTTATAAAAAACGTTCAAGTAACAAGGGCAATCAAATGCACCGTCTCTGAAAAATTACAAGTGGTATCAATTACATTTATCACTAGCAAATAATCCAGTCCAGAAGCAGCTATTTCTGCAACATTAAATTCTTTTCAAGTAAAAAACTACTAAGACCGTTAAAATGGCTATCCAATC
>UXUI01007467.1:33672-45830 GCA_900576705.1 Enterobius vermicularis | reverse complement strand
TTTTTTTTTTTTTGTTGTTGTTGTTGTTGTTTGTCGCAGCTTATTAGATATTTGTACTCTGTTGTGTCAACTACTAATGTTTTACAGTTTCTTTTTCAGAGTGAAAGTGGGAGAGGAGGTGGTGGGATGTGATGATGAGGAAATGAGGTTTTTTTAAAATTGTTTTCTATGAGAAAGGTAATTTTTAGGTGTTTTAGTTACGGCCTGGCTAATACGGTTCTATATACAGCGATTGTAACAGCCATTATTGTAAATGCATGTTGCGTTTGTTTATTTTTTAGGTTTTAATTTTAGGGTCTGTCGCAAGGCGTAGCAACTGGCACTGTTTTACAGTAACGTTACTTCCTTGGCTTGTAAGTGGCTCTGTCTATGATTCTTCAACTTGAATTTTCACTTCTTTTCCAAGTTGAAGTTAATTTTTTTCCTCATTGGTTAGTTACTAACAAAAAAAAAAAGGGAGTGGTACAGATTTTGTACTTATGTAGGTTTTTGTACTGTTCTTGTATTTTTTATTTCTAAACGTATAAATTTGTCAGAAGAATGAGCGATGGTGGTGGAAAACGTTTTGACGACGACATCAGTGACGGACTGTGGCGAGAGTTTGAAAACTGCGCTCAAGCAGTGACATTGTTGTATCGCAACCCCTCATGGCGAGCCCTTCAAACTGCTGCTGCATCTACAACGCAGTTATATAAGAGCGGTTTAGAACACCAGAAAAATGCTTTTGAGAAAGGTTTTTTCCACGTTGTAACTGAGAATATTTTTCGTTTAGAAATTTCCAGAAGAAGTTTTTGCGGTGTTGTTGGTTTTGTATTGCACCATTTTTTAAGCCATGAAAACTGAAACGTGATTAAAAATGTTTTGACTGCCTTTGGATTGCTTCAAGGTTTCTTTTAAGGTTATGCTGCAGGACGACAATCTTTCGCGAAGGAGATTGTAGGAATGCGGAGATATCGAGAGCTGACTCTAGAGGAATTATGGAAGTTGCTTAGTAGGGTCGCCTGTTCTCCGGAACGTAGGAGGATTTCTCGTAGTCCATCTCCTGAAGCAACGGAGAGCCATGCAATTCATTTGTTTCAAGAGGTGAGGCACAACTTGGCTTCTTGCTGGTCTCCATGGCACAGCGCTTTCTACGGGATGGGTCTTGAACAAACTAAAAGGATTGTTTGTAACTTCTCGTTTTTATTTCAAATAATTTCTTTGTTTTCACTTATAGAGCTTTTGTTATAAGTCTTTTACAATGATTTTGGAAATTTTTAGGCGCTGTGCATTGCACCTAGTGTTACTTGTGGCCAAAATGTATCTGAATTGAATTCGTTTCTGTCTGGCCAATTGCGTAGCAGACGTAAGCGCGTGCATTCACCACATCATGGTTCATATAAGAAACTTCGTCGTTCTTGACATTTTATAGTTTTGTTCTCTAACTTTTTTTCTACAAAATTTTATTTTCGGTGAGCCATTGGCTTCAAATTCTGTACTGCAGTGTTTATATAGATTAGCAAAAACATCAGTGCGTTCTACCACGTTACTAGAACCATATTTGTTGCTTTCTCGGCTAGAGGACTCTTATTCAGTTGTTTTTTTTATGGCAAATATTGTAAATAAAACGTGTATGTAACAACAGACTTCTTAAAGATACCTGATGATAGCTCTTTTTTATTTCTTTTTTCATTTTTCTTTTTTTGATTATTTTGTTATACGGCATTACTGTTCTCGAAAAAAAAAAGTTTAAAATTTATTCTTTTTCTACACCTCTTATTATTGGCGAATAATGTGTCATTTTGGAGACGGAAAGTTTTGAAGATTTTTTGCCATAGTTGCAAATTTTTTAGCAAGATCTTTGATGTATTAAGCTCTTTTCGTGTTATACTACTTGTCTTTCACTTGGCTGTTCTTTGTTTATTGTTTTTGTTTTTCACTTTTGTTAAAGTGAGGTGCAGAAGTTTATAACAGAACGAGTTATTTATTGGATTTTTGACGCTCTTAATATTTTTCAGATCGTTTATTTTTTTCAGATTTGGTTCTTGTTTGTTTTGAACCGTCTTTGATTGATAGGTAGCTTAAATAAATTGAAGCGAATAAGAAATAAATGGTTGTCGATTAGCTTGCTGTTAGTTTCTACAGCTCTTCATGTAGTTCGTTCTTAACGGTTTACTTTTACATATTTTCTAATATTTAGGCTTTAAAAGAGCAGTGTCATTTTGTTTTCATTCCGGGTATATGAATATTTTGATACAGATGTACAGACTCATCAGAAAGGTTTCAGGATTTTGTTGAAAGGCTGAAAGGGTTTGTTCGGAGGGCACAAAGATGGTATGCTTAAATTTAATTTTTTTTTTTTTGTTTGGATAAGTTTTTCACTCTCTTTCTTGCCTCTCCTTTTTTCTTCTTGCTGATATTCGTTTGTGAGTTTATTGGCTTTCAGTGACTTCAGTTTTAAACTTTTAAGTAGCTATTAAAATTTGATCACGGATCTTTTTACGTTCTTTCATTAGTTTAGTACTATCTAGGCTTCTTTTTAAGTGAGCTTTTCTTCAAAAAATTTTCCAATGTTTGTGCAAATATGATTTTTAGCCACAGAACGAGCATATAGAGCTTTTCCGCAAGCGGCACGGACGTAGATTGGACTATGAAGAGCGAATGTAAGTTTCCCACATACAGTTTTGTAGGATCCCTGAGATTTTGCCTCAAAAATTTCGCTTACCTTTCCTCTTTGATTCCAGGGAGTATTAAAGAACTTTAATTTAGGAGGAAAAGATTAGCGCGAGCCCCACATAAGGCGTCCAAACTTGCTAAAACTATAAGAGGAGGAAAAGCGAAGCTGTACCACAAGAAACGGTATGCGGAAAAGGTATGAATTTTGCTAAAGGCTTTCTTTATAATTACAAACACGAAATAAATATGAACAGTTTTTAGGTTGAAATGAGAAAGTTGCTAAAACAGCATGAGGAGAAACAGCAGAAGAGCACAGTAGAAAAGAAGGACGAGAATGCGTTGCCAGCTTATTTACTTGATCGTCAACAGCAGACTTCTGGGACACTGCTCTCTAGCATGATCAAGCAGAAGAGGAAGCAGAAAGCTGTAAGGATTCGAACAGCTAATTAGTCTTCCAGTTAGATAGTCTTTTTTGTGACTAAGATTATTTTTAATTGAATATTAACTTACATTCGTTTCTTTTCTCAAGGGTAAATATCAAGTGCCTCTACCAAAAGTAAAAGCTGTAAGCGAAGCAGAAGCTTTTAAAGTAGTCAAAACCGGGAAGACCCGAAGAAAAGGATGGAAGCGTATGGTCACAAAGGTTACCTTTGTTGGTGAAACGTTTACTCGCAAACCAGCGAAATTTGAAAGATTTATCCGGCCCATGGGACTGCGGTTTAACAAAGTAATTGTATTGAACTCTTCTTGCAACATTCCCTTTTCTAACTGTTATTTAAGCCGTTGTGGTTTCATTTTAAAACGGTTTTGTTTTTCGGTTGTTTTCATAAAGTTGTTTTTTACCCATTGTCAGTCATCGAAGTTAAACTCCCACATGGAATTTGTGTTAAACTTGTGACTGACTAGAGCTTTCAACGCTTTCTTTTGGAAGGTAAGCACCTTATTATTTGACAAACGAAAAAGCATTTTATCATAGGCCCACGTCACACACCCGGAGTTACAAACTACGTTCTATTTGCCAATCGTTGGAGTTAAAAAGAACCCTTCTTCCCCGACCTATACTTCTTTAGGAGTCATTACGAAAGGCACTATCATTGAGGTATGGAATGAAACACCCAAAATTTAATCCTATCTACCTTGCTCATTATTGATCAATTTTGTTTGGTTCCAGGTAAATGTTTCTGAGTTGGGTATGGTCACGCAGGGCGGAAAGATCGTGTGGGGTAAGTATGCGCAGGTTACAAACCATCCGGAAAACGACGGATGTATCAATGCGGTTTTGCTGCTGTAAAGTGTTGTTTGATATTGTCGCTGAACTTGAGCGGGAGGCCTGAGCTAACCGGCTGACCTGTTGCTTATACCCTCTTTTGTTTGACCGATGATACTACTGCTTTTCAAACCGAAGGTTACTGGCGGGTTGCTCTGATGTACTGTTTTATGTGATATATTTTATTTGCCGAGATATAAGGAGATTGGTTGAGCAGGGTCATGGTGATATGATTGCCTTCAAAATTTGTAGCGTAAAAGGGTTCTGAACTCTGAATGGCTGTATGTAAATGAATTTCTGCTTCGTCCCTTAGTTAGAGCAGAAAATGTTGTGAATCAATGGAACTCTCTTCTGTTTTTTACTAATAAAATTTACTGCTCTATTGTGTTCATAATCGAGAGTACTTAAAGAAGAATTAAGTGACCTGCACATATTAGGTACAAAAATTGCTACACATTTCACCTATAAAGTGAATGTGTTATCACAGACTATGAAAGACACGGATATGACGGAGCCATTAGTTTGAAATCATCTGCCTCACATCATGGATAAAATCAACAATCTTTGACATCTTGTCTCCGTGTGATTTATCAATAATTGCTTGTATCTGTTGATCGGCAAGTTCTTCAGTCAATTCAAATTGGAATCTGTCAAGTAATCGCCATTTTAATATTTTATAGTGAAAATTTTTTTGCAAAACGATAGATTAAGTAAGCGGTATTCCTTCTAAGGGACATTCGTCATTAATTACGGCGGTAAAATCCGTCTTACCTCTGTTCAATCTTCTGCACTGCTTTTTCTTTTTCGATTGCAATGTCAGGGATATCAGCATCAAGCATTAAAGTAAAAAGGTTCAAGATGAGGTTCGCTTGGCGTCGCAGTATGCTGAACGCGGAGGAGCAGAAGGTGCGGAAGTCCTGGTAGTACTGACTGAAAAACCGTGACATCAAAGAAAATCTGATTTCTGCTGAGAGAAGAAAATAATGCAGCAGCTTACCTCTGAGTGCCACCCATAGCATTAATCATATCATCAGTTAGTTTCATTGGTGGCGGCAAGGGTTTCGGATCACGACCTAGGATGAAACCAAAGTCGATATGGAAAAGTCGACCATTCTCGCAAAGCAACAAATTATCTAGGTGGCGGTCACCTGAAACAATTCACTTTCTTGTAGAGAACGTACTCTCTTTATAACAGTTCTCTCATCTCTTCTCAAAAATCTTGAAAATCATTGTAAGGTTGGTACCAATTCCTAAGATATAGCATACTATTGAGTAGCCGGCGCAAGAGCGTACGTAATTATCAAAGGTTTCTGTCTCTATTCCGTATGGTCCTGTTGGTGAAGGTCGAAATGAGCGGAGAAAGTCCTAGTCAGAAAAATAAGCAGATGTTTGGAAGGAAAATATACTTGTAAAAACACATGATTTCCTACAGTGCTTCTTCAACTGTAACGCAGTCTACGCTTTTAGTGAGGTTGTGGACAGGAACTAGAAGTTGTGAGCTGAAAGTCGTAAAATAATGCCAAACCTGAATTGACTTATATTGAGCGACAACATTGCGCAAAGGCGTCGCCTTCACAAACTGAACGAACCCTTCAGAGATCGAAGTAGCAAGAACGGAGTACAACGTAAATTTTAAATCAAGATTATCTGCTTTTAAAATCTTATCCATAAGCCGAAACATTTGCACGACCAACATGTCTTGTCTAAACAAAATTTCTAAACCACAGTTTCAATGATCTACTGTAATAAAGATGTTTTTGCTCCTCAAAATGGTGATGGGAAGCATAGACAAATGAAAACAACAATTAATTAGACAAATCAAATTATAACCTACGACAATATGTTCAAAGAAACTTATAATTAATTAGGTGGCAGATATGCAGAAATACCTCAGGTCGTCACCTCTTTTGAAAATCGTTACGTAATTCCGATCATCGACAGTATTGAAAATCAGTTTCATTGGCATGAGATTGCTTTGAAACAAGGTTGTCGAATCTGGGATGACATTTTTTACAAAGACAGAAGGGTCTAAAGGTAAGGATAGCCCCTCTAGGTTGAGCAGGAACTCTTCACCTCGCAGAGCTTTCCGTAAAGCTAATTCCTTCTGAGTCCGGTTGCCGCTTTCTTGAGACACTAACTTGGACATTCGAACTAATATGTCAACCATGCGCTAGAAATTTCAACAGCTAAGAAAAAAGGCTTAATTCAACTTCTGACAAAAACACCGCTTCAAATATGAGCTACTGATGGACAGTTATAACAGTAGACCGGACAAAGTTTCGCAAGAACCTTATTTCTCTTTTATTTTGCAACATTTTGGGAGGGGCATATAAATATGATACGTAGGAGTATTCCTCTTTTCTGTTCCATCTCATAATCGGGTAAACGAAAAACAGCCAGTCAGGTTCTTCTTACAACCACAGTAAAACTCTCAAAAAACTTTTTGATGGAAAATTTTCCTCAAAAAATTAGTATTTGATAAAAGTGTTAAGAAAAGCCTGCCTACTGCGGTGAGGAATCATATTCTTTAAAAGCAAGGCGAAACCGGTGATCAAAACTTCCAAAACTTTTACTTGAATGCATAATTATCTTAGGGTACATTTAAGATCAGTCATTTTCATTTAAGTGAGGGGAGCTTTGCACAAAATTTTGGTTTGAATACTCAGACATCTAAGCGATTACTCAAATAAAGAGGAAAGAATAAAAAACCAGTTAAATAAGGGTCTAAAATTCACTTCAATATAGAGAAGTTGTACCAATAAATAACGTATGGTAAATTTGTCTGAAGTGAAAACTTATAAAACGCTTTCACCTGCTGTTTCTGTAATGAAGCACTGCGTTCCTTACACTCATGATTCCCCGCGGCGAGTGCATCTAGAAGTCTAGTCAGGAGAGGCACGTAAATATGATACGTAGATGGGTCCTTCTTTTCTGTTGCATCCACCAGAAAAAAATCACTTTCACTCCGAACAAGAAAAGGTAAAGCTGAGGAAACTTCAAAAAATAAGGAGTAGAAATTACCTCAACTTTTAAGAGCCAGTACAGATGATTTGCTAATACTGGATCGTTACAAGCTGACCGCACAAGGAACGCAGAAAGGTCATCGCCAGAGTATTCATCAGTGCTAACTGTTTTTCGCTCATTAAAACTTTTCTGTGGCATTAATGAACGAGCGGATATGTCATCAAAAATAGTCTTAAAAAACAAAAGTAAGAACTGCAATAATGAGCAGAATACTAACAATAATGAACGAGAGGCCTACCGCTACTAAATTTTTTTAAAAATTTATTGAGGACACCTACTTCCGACTGCTTTCCTACGATAGACATATCTTCGCAAACAAAGGCTTCATATTTTAAAGCCTGTACTAGTTGAGGAAGAAACATCAAAATCTGTTCTGAACTGGCGCATGCAAGCCTGGAAACTGCGTACCGTCGAACATCCTTGTTTAAAAATGCAGGTGAAAGCAATTCTAGTGCATCAGCAGCATCCACAGGCTCCCACTCTCTAAAATGATACAATAACTAAATTAGTTGTAAAGACCTACCTCGGTTCAGAAATTACGAAAGTACACTGTCGAAGGATGCAAAAGCGCTACTAACCTTATTAAATCCAGAGCCTGCTTACTTTCTTCACCTTCCTCCCAATTTACGGTTCTTACAAATTTTACTAAAGCATTTTTGTCGCTTTTTAAATAATACCTAAACTTCCATATCAGGTCCCGTTGTTCCACACTCATCTCCCGAGTAGATGGAATCTGAATATCTAAGCGTATAAACTTTATCCTAATTATTTAACCAATCATATCGTTCCACCATAGTATCTTTAAACGTAAAATAATTCATGACAGAATTTGGTAAGTACCTTTATAATGCTATTAAGGACATCCCGAACAACAGCATTTGGTTTCAAATTCTGGTCAATTTTGCCTGTGCGGGCATTACGCGTCATCATTAAATGCTTATTTTCACAAAGATTTTCAAATCCGATTTCAGGGTCCGTAAGTAAACTATTATTACTAGTCCCAGCAACAAAATCTGTCGCATCGTCCCTTTCAAAATAAACAATGGCATATTTATGATTATCATACTTCGCAAAAGGCATTTCAAGCAACAAATACAAATCATGTGTGTCCTGTTCCTTCTAAAATTTAAGACCAGTAACACGAAACCACATACAGATTTACCTTAAAATACGAGTCTGGAAAGCATAAAAATCTGCTTTCCAAGAAATAATCAAAACGGAAATACTGAAGACGAAATAAAGCGCTGTTAACATTAAATATTGCTTTCGTGGAAATATACAAAAAAAATTACCCTCTTTTTAATCTTTTCAACACAAGAAAAAGTAAAGCCATCCAGCCATTCCACATTTTCAATCAATCCTTCATTATATTCTTTAGTATGTTTAGCTAGCCTGTCCACTTCAGATATCTTAAAAAAATTGAAGCACGATTTTAAATTATTTAATAGACTGTTAAAAATAAAAACATAAAGCTAAAAAAAAGCTAGTATAACGATGTGGGAGCAAAAAAAGTGCGAATTATCAACACCTTAGGTTTAAATGTGCTGTTGTTTTATATCCATGCAGTCACTCAGAAAATAAAACTTTAGCAGTTAAAAGTTATGTTTCTATTGCAGAGGCTCCTTCAATGCACCATCCCAAATACAATAAATGTATTTCAGTTTTTTTTTCAAAATATCCTTCGAAGAAAAAGCAAATACCACTGATGTTTTCAGAGGAACATCCTTATTTAATTCGGTATTAATAGGGAGCAAAGTGATACCACGCCGATAAACTCCTCTTTTACTAAATAGTATAACCGTCGAATCACCAACAAAACGCGGCTCCATGTTTTCTGATACATCCCATAACTCAACGTGTATACGTGCATCACGACTCAGTTCACTGTAAGCAACACACCAGTAATAACAGTAACATTTATTCCCCCCTGAGTTGTTCAAAATACCTGTATTTAATGGGCAGAGTAATCCATTCACCCCAGTGATGCAAAATATCCTTACTGTTTGGTGGTTTTGCTTCTTGGGGTTTATAAGATGTCGAAACTGGAAAACCAACAATCCTTTTGTTACAATACACCTACAAGTAGATGCCGCTTTAAAAGAACTGCTAATTTAAACCTGCAAATATATACAGTTTTATAGCGAAGATACTCACTGAAAGTGTCACGTAAAAATTGTTTCCTATAACTGCAGGTGACACACTATAATTTCTCGGCAGTGTCCCTGTAAGAGAACAAACTCGAATTTTCAGATCAGCATCTATTTCACAACTATATACATATCGATATACACTTTCCATATTTGAAATTACAGTATCATCGAAAATATAATCTGAAATACGAGTTAACTGAAATCCCAGATGTAAACCGACCAAAACAATATCGAATATCAATCAAATACAGTAATTGCGTAACAGTTTTAAAACAAAAAATCGGAAGTTATCAAGCACTAAATGAGATTTTTGTACTGTTTAGAAATTTATTAAACCTTCTATTTTCTGAAGGAAGTGATCAAAGACAAGAAGTAGGTTAGGCTAATGATAGTTTACGGAGAAAGAAATCAAAAACCATATAAAGTTGCTAACACATTTAGAATATTTCTGTTCTTGTTCGAATAATTGCAGTATATATTGGTAAAATAAAAAAGGCAAAAAACCCTAACTAAACAAGAACCATCAAATAGTTTTATTTCAGTGCTTCGTTAAAGAACAGTTATTTTTTTTTTCATTGAGCTATTTATTTACTAGTAAAATAAATAAACAAGTAAAATAATCACTTATTAATGCAGAAATATAAGTCAAGAGAATAAATAATTAAGAAACTTCAGTAATTTATTCAAATAATTCTTCCCCACTTATTTCTTCCGCCTTACGAAATGCAACCACTTAACTAACATTACTGACCGCTTTACGATTTCATCACACATACACAGACACACACAAAAAAAAAAAGTCAAAATCTTTAAATAAATACAATTTAGAACTGAAAAAAATTGGAAGAAAGTTAAGTACTTATAAATTAATTCACTACTTTTAATACTAGGCAGATAAATAAATTACTTTAGCACCTTCAATAAACTCTTTATTTGTATTTATACAAGACTACTAGTATAAGAAACCAAAGAAGAGAAATAAAAAAGAAATTTCACCCACAAAAATGAAAAAAAATTACTTTTCTCTCTGCACCAAGCTAGAAGAAAAAGGCAATAAATAACATCATTTAAAATAAATAAAGTAAATGCAGACAATAAAATAAGATAGAGGAATAAATTAAAAGGAAAAAAAATAAAGGAAAAAGGAACAATCGACAAAATGTAGAAAATCTCTTGGCAAAGCAATTTTGGTTTCTGACCAGCAACAGACAAACAAGCAGACAACTGTGTATATATATTTACTTATTTACATATACACGCGTAAATCTATATATAAAGTACCTCTTTATATGATGAACAAAAGTCGGTTTCTTCCTCCAAAAAATTTTCTACCTTTCTCAAACTGAACCTTTAGAATTGTACATATGCACATACGGCTAGACAACTGAGTCGGGCGTCCATTACCCTCCCCGCCTTCACCCCCCCCCTCCTAAAAAAAAAACTTTGTTAAACTTCCAAGTACCAAACTTACAGACTTGTTCAGCAACTCGACTGCATCTGACATCTGATCACCGTCACCATAAGAAGTTTCAACCCTGCTAAAAACGCTAGCACCTAAGTGGTGGTCCACCGCTCAAATTGGTTCTTCAACGACAACATAATGCTATTCAAGACTCTAAACTGTCTAAAGGCCGAAATAAAAAAAAACAAAAAAAAACCAATGAATTTGATGACAAATTTTCAGTAACTTTCAAATAACCAATTTTCCTGTCAACCTAACTTAATGACATCTAAAACCTGCAAATACGAATTTAAAAAGAACTTGTGATAAAGAATCGTCATTTAGGTCCCATAAATCATGGAATGGTTCAAAACTATCCAGTTTTTCCGACAATCAAACAAAGACACACAAGCTGGTTAACCATATAAGATTTTAAATAAGGCTGGTAAAGAAAAAAAAAAGAATACAGTCAGTCTCGAAAATAATGCTAGCAGAATGAACTCTGCAAACGTCGTTCACCATCGTCTTCTTGATGAACAATTTTTCCGAAGTTAAATTATCCTTCAAAATACAGTACCTTACAACAATAATCATACTTGAAATTCGAAATTCCATATGCTCATTTTGAACAAATTTCCATATCGTCCGATAACTCCGTCCTTCTGACTCCGCATCTTCCAGTTTACAAGAAATATGCCGAACATTTTGTCTATTAAAGCCAGCAGGTTCGCTCTCTGTAACGACAGATGCTTATATATTTGGTAAATATGATTGCGTTTGTCACCTCTTAATCTTTATAATTGAACGGTTCTTTATCATGGGCATTGTTTGCAAAACAACGACGTTTAACGACAGTGGACGATTGAGGGTTAACCCTTTTGCGAATCCCCTCCACAGCTAAATGCTACTGGTATAATTCAAAACTAAAAAACTGTCTAAAATGATATGTGGTCACAGATGACGCTGTCAAGAGTTATTTAAACATTTAACTGGTCACTATTGTCAAAACCAAAAAAACTGGCGACCCAGTAGCCAAAGAAAAAAAAGACAGACTCGAGCTACGGTGCATAATACCCCTGGCAAAAATCAGTTTTTCCAAGTCTGCAGTATAAGCCATGCAACACAAAAGCAACTACAGCGTTCTTTAGCAATTCCCAAGCATCTTTCAATTTCAAGCTCAGCTCCACAATATTTTTTACCTTTGGTGCCTTCCTCGTCAAATCGAAAACTTAATATCAGTGAAGTACACAGTAGAAAGCAATTTTCAATTATGTTTCCAGCAGCAAACGGGGTTAACTTCAGATGTTAACTGACTGTGTACTTCTTACTGTGGTCACTGGAAAGATAGCACACTACAGAATTGTACAGACCTTATCACTCAGTACGAAGCCTGTAAGTGACGCATAGAGTCTAAAATGTTCAGTAATACACTACACTCAAATGTTCCATATCATCAAGAAGCCAATTCCAAGAAAACCAAATAAAAATGCTCTGAGAATACGCACAAAAAATAAAAACCCTCCTAACTTCAAACAAACTTGCGAGAAATCGGTGAACAGTCATCTACACCGACAATACACAAAAAATTTTAAAAATCCAATATGTAACAATTATTTTTTCT
>UXUI01007466.1:23761-34612 GCA_900576705.1 Enterobius vermicularis | reverse complement strand
AAAAAAAAAAAAAAAAAAAAAAAAAAAAAAAACGGTTCTGATGCATCACTTTCAAAAACTCCACGTGAAAAGCCATATTAGAAAAACTTTTCTGCTCGAAGATTTCAATGTTTTGAGTCTAACTTACCCTCGCTTTTATTTTACTCGCATTTCCTTTGTGAATGACCTTCTCACAAGCTGCTGGAACGAATATGTCACACTTTTCATACATGAGCTCATCAAATGGCTCAAAGCTCTTCGCGCCAGGGAAACCCTATCAAAATGACTCTAAGACAAAGCCTGTATAAGTATCATTTCAGTGAAACGACAAAATCAGAGGTGGATATTAAAATGTAACAAGATCTGCATTTATCTTTTTCAAAAAAACTTCACTATTTTCAATCTCACTTTAATCGTTCCATGCTTATCCTTCCAGTTCTCAAGTTCTTTTGGATGTATACCTTCGGAATTGTATAAAGCGCAGTCGATTTCCTGCACACCTATACATTTCGCTCCAGCTCTATGGAAATACCTCATAGTATGTAAACCAACATTGCCGAAACCCTGCCGTAAAAATTAATTTATCTTACTTTTATAATCCGGGTAAACAAAGTATGCACAAATACCTTCCCAAGCGATCTCTTGTGAAGGATAGCAAATGAAATACACTGTTGATCCTACTACTCGTAACCATTTAAAAATAAACAAGAATTACTCAGAATACCTGAATGATGAAAGTTTTCCCGTCAAACCCCGTAGGCATCTTTATTTTAGACATATACTCTTCATTATTTAGAAAAACTTCTAAACCTTTCCAGACTCCTCGGCCTGTGGCTGACGTACGTCCATGAATACCTTAAAGTTGAACAATAATTTTGTTGTCTAAAACCACCAGAAGAACCAAAAAGAGAAAACCAAGTCATCAAAATTTGTATGAGCAACAAAAACAATACAGAAATGACTTGAGCACTAATAAAAAAAAAAAAAGTAAAACTTACTACCGTACGATTCCCAAAAACTGTATAAATAAACTGCACTTGGAAAAAATTAAAAAAATAGGCCAGCTGCAAAATCATGTTAAAGAGAACTAGTGAAAAACCAGCCTCCAGCAACGATGGATTTCCCAGTTATGCAAGCAAACGCATCATGTACAAGATGACCAACAGTTTGTGAGTACGTATCAGCAATCCAGTTCATCTCTCGCTCTCCAGTACCCATGTCAGGAGCTGGTACGTCTACTCCTGGTCCCAAAAAACCTTTCTTGGCAAACTCAACCGCAATACGTCGTGTAATCTTTTCGATTTCATATGAAGAATACTTGCTCGGATCTATTTTTACCCCACCTGAAAAAAAAAAAAAAAAAACAAAAACAAAAAAAGACTTTAAAACCGCACCAACCTATCAAAATAATCAGGTAAACCGTCTTGAGATGCATCAAGTCAAGCACCTTTTGCTCCTCCAAATGGAACGTCAACAACTGAACACTTGTAAGTCATTAAGGCTGAAAGTGCTTTCACTTCATCTTCACAAACGTCAGTGGAGTACCGGATGCCTCCCTTTGTCGGTGTCCTATGCTCACTGTGTTGCGCACGCCAAGCTTCAATCATCTCGAACCTTCCATCCTCCCGTCGGATAGGAAAGGCCACATACAGAACCTGAACGGAAGGGTTATGTTGACTTGTAATCCGCATCAATGTGCTGTTTGCTCAGGAAACACGCACTGCTGCAAATTTTTAAATTTTGAAGATTCTTATTCGCTAGCCACATAAAAATTGGAAAATTCAACCAACTTTATTCACTGGTTTTATAGCAGCAAAAATGCCTTTCACAAGCATCTTTTTTTCTTCACTGCTCATATTTGCGTCACTCATTTCAGCTATGAGCTTCGGCTCAAGAACCTTTGCTCCTTTATCGACATAGTACTCAACACTCTAAAAAAAAGTGCTGAAGACTTATAAAACAGAAAACTTAGGTGTAACTGACGTCATTACAGTTCAGTAGCATAAAACACCCCTAGGAGAACAGTCTATAAAAAAGTAACTCACATTACAGCTATGAGGGAAACTAAAGCTGCGTTATCTGCCAAAAATGTAAAGACAAAAAGATTAGAAGTGTTTAAAGAAAATCAACAATTCCAAATTACCAAAATTTTCAAATGGTTACAAATCAAAAACCGAGGAAACCAGGCAGACGACGCATTTTTCTGCACGATAAAAATACCTACTTGAAAGAACGATGGATCAAGTTGTTCGTCCATCGGAAGCTTAGAGTCGGCAAGCTTTGCTTCCGAGTCATGATTTAGCGCTTGGGAAAGACAGCGCCTGCCAGACAAACGGAGACAATTTCGAACAGCCACTGAGAGCATTTTGTGAGGATACCTATACATGTTCAAATATAAATAAATAAACAAATATATATAGTATACTTTATTGTAGAAAACAGCACGCAGAAATTTTTTTAAAGTCTTTTACAGGCAAACTCATCTACCCTGCTGTTCAATAGAGCGACTTGGCAGTCTACAAAATAGAAGTCACAAAACACCTCATAGTAAGCAATACACAATTTAAAAACTATGTGAAATCAGACAATTGTTCCGATGAGGTGGCCGTTGGCCTCCTGAAAATTTACAGTTAACAGCGAAAGAAATACACAGTGACCAACAGCAGCCATGACCCCCTGACGCACCAAAAAAGTGTAACTCGCAATCAGTTTTGCCAAAAGAACCTATATACCCGTTACGAAGGGACCCTAAAAATCTCTTATCGACCACACATCAGTGCTCCCGAATGTGTGTAACTGAACTTTAGGAGGTGATGTGTCGCAGTACAGTAATTGAAAGTTCAGAAAATCTGTGCACGACCAAAGATGTTGTAAGTAATACAGTAATTGTAAAATACTGTTACAGCATTACTAACTACTTGGCGGTTTTAAGGCTGTAGTATTTCTTCTCGGATGGTAATCTTCTCATAGCCATTAATCCAAATCTACGTCGCTCTTCCTAAGTGTCGTAGATCCACCGCAGGGGGAAAATTGACATTAGACTTAACTATTTTCTATGGAATTACTTTCGTATCATGATCAAGTGCTTTTGAAAAACAGCGTATACACAGGAAATTCAAAAGTTTGAGCGTATCTGAAATCTTTATGGTATTACGAAAATCTGTGATATTTTTTCTTTCCGTTTTAATTGTATTTGACTAGACAAGTAGACCATCGATTTGCCTTCGGTCATTTATCTACCTCACATTTTTGTTTGGCTTTCACTGTTGATATGATTTATCTGTAATATAAAATGTAACAGAAGACGATTCTAACAAGAACATATCGTCGTTGGTTGTTGTGTTAAAATCTCCGTCAAATTTTTATTTTGTAGTTTTTTGAGGATGATTTGTGCTTGCGGAGTCTGCGGGAAAGTGAGGTGAGAATCTAATGAGTGCAGTTTAGTTGTTTAAAATTCCGTGGTGGCAAAGCTTCAACATTTTCTCCTGTCTACTTTTTCCAGTGTTTAAGTTAGAAATCATCTGGATTTGTTATTCCTTGAGTATTTTGATAATTTTCATTCATAAACCGTCTTCCTGACGAAATTATTTATTGCATTTCAAAGAAACTGTAGTAGATTTTGATGTATGAAGCCTCCGCTGACGTCACTGGAGTACTTTTATTGCACTAATGCAGATACCTATTTTAGAATCATACAATCATTTTTTCAGTTTACTGGATCTGAAAATTAGGAAGTTTTCCAGGTAAAGCTTGTCGTTCTGAACTCTAAAGAGCGAGTTGGCAAATCGAAAAGCTTGTTTTGGCTGGAGCAGAAGATAATAGCCTTTACTTTAGGTTCTGAATAAAAACTTATATCGAAGTTTTGATAAGGAACTAAAGTAGAAGAATTTGCTTCACTATCTGGTCTGCTATAACCAACGATTTTTTCCCAAAAACTACGAGATTTTAGTGTGTTGGCAGAAGACATTCGTTCTTTTTACCCGAACTTGGACCTGATGTTTTTGTTTATAATAAAAGAATTTTCGCACTTTATTAGTACTTCGTAGTACGTAGTGCATTTCTTTCTCCAAGAAAGGTAGAAGTACTTTAAGTTTGCCCTATATGTCAACAGTTGATGAAATTATGGTAACTTCTAGGCCGTCCCTATTATGTAAGACAATTTGAATACTTTATAGCCTAACGAAATATTGAAGTCTGCTTAAACATGGTGCTGTTTTTGTTTTTCGTATACTGATTCTACGGGTCGAAAATCAGACTATGGTTTGCAATAATATTTGACTTGGGTGTTATGGCTACAACTTTTGTTTTCAATGTCGTGCTTTGTGCTATGTCATAGCGGTGTTCAAATTTCTCCTATCAGCGAATTCAGTTGCTCGCTCGTTGTAAAGCTTCTGGGTTTTCATTCCTCCATGATTCTTATTGTTTTACTGGAGTTCGGCTTCTTAGTCGTGTTTTTCATTTTCATGCAGAACTCTTAATTTTATTAACCATGGCGGAAAACTATGGTTAAAATTCAGGCTTGCTTACACCAAGAATAAGGCTTGCCATCATCAGCAAAGACTGGTTGTTATGAGAGATTCGAAAGCAGCCCTAGCTACTTTCCGTGAGAACTTTGCTCAAGGGCTAGCCGAAGCTCTACAACCTGTTCAGATTGATGTTCGTGACCGATGGCCGTCTGAACTCACATCCAAAAATTACTTGGAGGGTAATAGCTGATTTTTTAGTAAATGTTTATTCAAAAAAAGAATTTAATGAAGCCGTTGTTTTATGACGTTAGCAAAATTCGTTCTTGCGCATTTTCTTTGGACCTTGAAAGCTTTCAGGAGAAGTTCTCCAAAATGGACATTTTGGCCGGGTGGTTGCTGCGCGAGCGTTTCCAGTTTCTCATGGACTGTCCCATTCAGAACCTCGATCATGTGTCATCAAGTATGTTGACGTTGCATCCCGTTTCAATCTTTGCTATAAAGGGTCAATATCCTCAAAACTTGATGGGCTCCAACGTCGCATCCTCTTAGAAGCTTATATATTAAACAGGTTTCTTTTATTGGAAGCCATATTTTTTTAAATTCAGGACCTTACTTGAAACTTCATTTTCTTGTTTCATTTTTTTGAAACGTTTAAAATAAATTCACGTTTTCTTGACTAGAAGCCCTTTTTATAAAAACGAATTCGCTTTTATATATTTTTTTCCCGCTGTAGTTCGTACACAATTTTCATGTGAAGTAACTTAAACATGATTAGGGAAAATTTTTTGTAAAAAATCTTTTAGAAAAGTATTATGGATCTGCAGTTTTCACTTTTAATAGGAAGATAAATGTAGTTTTCTATAAATCGGGAAAATGGGGTATAAGGTGCAATTCTGAAAGTGAAAGTTTAATTTTCATGAAAGACTGATTTTGCTATTTTAGAACACGTCATTCAAACGTAATGCACGCTCATGCAACTATCTTTGATGCGGATACCATGAGTTTACGTATTGTTTTTCCTCGTTGGTATTCTCTAAAATTTTTTATTGAAAAGTATCGTCAAGAACGCGATGGCGAGGTCTGTTATTCTAATTTTATTCTTTTCGTAAACATTTCCTTGATTAGGTCGTAGCAGTTTTTAAACACTTAATATTTAGCCGATGCACATACGCATGATTATGATGATCGTCAGACAGATCTGTCGTGGGCTGGAATACCTTCATTCTGCTAACATTGTACATAGGTTTGGATTTTAGCATGTTTTGTGGGAAAAACTTGTGTAATTAAAGATCTTTTTAGTGACGTGCATCCTAACAACATTTACGTGACGCGTGGTGGGACACTGAAGCTTGGTCATTTCAGTCAGAGTCGAGTTTTAGTCAATAATTCTTGTAGACGGTGTATAACTCCTACTGGCACTGAAGAGTTCATGTGTTATGAGAAAGTGAGTATTTCGCTCAATTCTTTCCTTTTTTTAAATTACAGTACTGTGGCAATTCAGAGATAGAACTGGAAAATTGTTTGCGAAATTCCTTAACACTTTCGTTATTTAAGCAGTTCAACCTTCGCATAGCACGTTCTTTTAATGAATGTATTCCTTACGACACCGCGGCAGACATTTGGTCAGTTGGAGTTCTTGTGATTCATTTGGTCAGTTATTTTCCAAACGAGAAGTGGCATCGACTGCCAAAAAATTTCGCACTGCAAATGGGGGAGTTAAAAATGCCGTTTAAATGGATGGCAAGCGAGCTAATGGTGTGATATTTTAAATTTTTTCTCTTAATATTTGTTAGTCTTCAGCGTGAAACATGGCTAAAATAATTATCTTCTTTGTTCTATTTAGCAACTCCGTGTGCGGTTGGCTCGAACAGGTGACGAGAATCTTAAGAAGTTTTTGGGGGAGAGGTTGTTGAATGTTTACCCGAATGCGCGTGCCACTGCGACGGAGATACTACAGTCAGACATCCTTAAGCGTTGGTGTAATGAGGAACTTGAAAAGGTATCCAATTTATAGACGCTTTCGAGATCTAGTGTTTTTATAAGGAATTCTAGGACAAGGAGTTCTTAGTGAGGAATCTGATCCACCGGTATGATTGGCCAAACCGATTTGGTTTGGAATCGGATGGCCCAAATTATGACGTCTGCGAAACGGTATATTTGATTCTCTTTTCTTCTGTTAAAAGTGGTGTTGTTTTTGGCAAGTGATGAGAGGCGTGCGTTAGCGTTAACATTTAGAAGGATATCCCAGTCGAATTTTATTGGGATAATACGTGGAAGAAACTTGAAAAACGCATTTTTGGTTATAAACTTGAAGTATGTGATGGCAAGAGTAAACGGCCTGTTTGTAATACTGAGTTAGTTTCTTTTTCACAACTTTCTTCTTTTTGATTCTCTTATTCATTGGATTAAATGAGTCTTTGTGACGTGCAGTGTTTTAATTTTCAGGCGAGTTTTTACTCATTCTAATAATTCTCTCTTGGAAACTTTGATGGAAGCTGTCGAAACCGGCGAACTTGATATAATTGATATCATTCCGGTTGACCAGAACATAAGAACTTTGTGCTTTAAATTAATGAGTGGCGGAAGTTGTCGATTCAGGAGATCAAAATCTGAAATTGTTGAGGATTTTCCTCGCGACGAAATGGGTAAGATTTTTTAAAATATATCTAGAAGCAAACACTGCTGATGATGAGTTTGGTTCTGCGGGGATCGTTTTTGCTCGAATGATAAAAATTATAAACTCAGTACTGTTAACACTTTAGCATCTTCTGTTCAAGAACAGTTTTTACATATGTTGCTTTCTTTGGAGAGGAAGCTTATTAAAAGATTTAAAACAGATCTTATCTTTTGTAATCATCAATTCGTTTTCAACATTTGAATTGTGAGCTATACTGGGTTTTTAAAATACCTTTCATCCAAGTTATCATCTTTTGAAAGGTTTTCTTTATTGTACACCAATTTTCATCACTTTTGATTTTCTTGCCGTTTTTAGGAAAATCAATTTGAAACCTTGAGCTGTTATCAAAAAGATGGGTCAAACAGTAAAATTCTACTCTACTGCCTTCAAAACGGCATGCATTTTAGGATGTAGTTTTCCTTTTCATTGCAGATTTTTTTATGGCTAATATTTGCAGAGTCGACAGTAAAACTACCTCCAACGCTGACATGTCGAGACCGATCAGCTTGTTTGAAGGTTTATGTTGTAGGAGGGAAATAAAACGTTATGCATGACACTAGTTATCACTTTTAACAGGCTTCATTTTTCCCATAGATTTATATTACACTGTAAAATGTAAAATTTCAAATTTCAAATTTCAAAACGTGTTAGTAAACGGATAGACCGTTGCCACTAAGAAGACTTTGCTTGCATTCTAACTCTAGAGGATTTCAGGGTTCGTTTTGTTTTCTTTTTCTTTTTGAATTTTTTTGCTTAAAATGTAGCCATAGGGAAAAGAAATGTTTTTGATGTTATGTTTCATAATTATTGTTTATACGTAAGCTTTGTAATATAAATTTTACTACTGGTAAGTGTTTGTGCATATCCTAGTGTTTCTACGGCTGGATTTTTGGAATTGTGTTTTATTTCTGTTTCTATGTATTCGACAATTTGTTTATAGTGATGCCGATTTCCAAAAAAAGAAACAAGTTTTACTTAATCACTAATAAAATTTTAGTAGTGTAACATTTATAAATTTTCGGTCTGTATAAATACTTCAACCACCTGGGTGGGGAAGTTTGTTTGCAGTTTTACAGTTACTTCACGTTATTTAATCAAGTTTGTTCATTTGCAAAATAAGGACACATTGAGACGAAATGAAGGATCCATATGGGGAATATAGTTGCTTCAGCTCGGAAAGTTAGGGAGGTGCTACAGCAGCATCTCTTTAGTGGTGCATTTTTAGGGTGCTTTAAGTGCATCTCTAATTCGGAAAAGAACTGCTCTTTGATTGAGCGGATCCATTGTGAGCGTTTGACGGGCAGGGGAAGGAACTGTGCTCCTAGAAGCGGGAGCAGCATTTATAGGAGGTTGGTTGGTGATGTTCGCAGGATGGTAATTGTAGTTTCTGGGCTGGGACCGGTGGTGTTGTTGACTTTGAGCGGAGCCGTCACCTGATGAGTAACTGAATTTTTGACGAATGCGCGAAGGTTGTCTGGGACATCTATTTGAGATGCTGAGATTACAATGGAAGGGAGAAAAAGGGCTTTTGGTGATAAAGAAGGTGCAGTCGCTAGATATTATAGAGTTGTTGCAGTAAGTTTTTTGTTTTGTATCTTCTCACGAACTGCGAAAATGATGTTGCGGTGCGGTTGATGCGGTTTGTTTTGGAGTGTGTTCAGCGTGGCGCATGTGCAAGTTCAATTTTTAATGAGCTTTACTTCGTTAGGGGTGACTGCGGGGGAAGGTTATTGTGAAGTGTCGGCACTGGAAAAGATAGGAAGTCTTCTGAAGAGTTGTGTAGAAAGCAAGGATAAGAATTTTGTGGTGTCATGGTGGTAGACTGATTTGATGAAGATTTGACAATTATGACTAAAACCTTGTTTTCTGATGGTTGGAGGGGTTGGTGTACGCGGCTATAAAGCATTCTTGAATGTTATGCGTTTGAAATAAATTTTTTGATCTGTTCAAGTTTTTATCACCAACATTGCGAAGAAGAAATCTAGGTCATAGCTTGTGAGCGGGAGGCGCTAAAAAGGTATTGGTAATAAATTGTAAATTTTGTTTTTCCTCTTGGACGCTGGTCATCAGGGTTTTTTGTTGTAAGCTTTCGGATGGTTTCTTATGCAGAATGCTCAGGACTAATATTTCATATTTCATGTAAATCTAATCCCGTTACGTGTTCGTTACAGAAGAGGTTGAGTGTGATAGCAATCTGTTGTACGGTTATTTTCATATCACACGTGTTTCTTGTTCATTGTTTAAGCTACAGAACAACATTGGAGATTGTCCATTGGGATCACGGTAGAATTGCCGAAAAGTTCTAATCAAAAAATGTTTACATTTTCAAACAATTATGCTTAATATAAATCTTTTATACAGATTTGAACGCTATGTTTAACAACAGATTTTACTACAAAATCGGGAAAATCTGAATTAGCATTACCGCGGTAAGCTAATATTTGTCTATAAGTTTGAACAGCAAACTTCAGAATAGACAATTTGACAAGTGTAGCGGTAATTGGGAATTGATGAAAAAACTTCCAGCATACGCTGTTACATTCAGTATCCTTAGAAAACGTTAAGGGTCTACATTTCCAAAATATTTAGAACCATTATTCAGAGGCCAGAGTGTACTGGATTAATTTGTTAGAAACTTGGGAATACTGCTGCAACTTTAAACATCTAATTGTTGTGTCTCGTTAATAAGTTTTTCTTTGGAAGTCTTTCGCAGAAGTCGCTTAAACACTTCCAAAGGGGCTCCATTTAATTTCTTGTGGCCAAAGATTTTCATCAATAATTTGGCCGTTGCCACTTTCTTTTCTGTTATTTTCGAATCCGAAATACTTGCAAATAAAATTTGTGAAACATTTGTTTGTTTAATGTCAACAACGAAGTGACGGCCGACAACGCTTCAGTTTGCCTAATATTGCACTGCTATTCGGTAATACTTTGTCGTCCAAATATAGTGTTTTCAAGCGTTGCTGTTTTAGGAAGATTTAGTGGCTACGGCAGCAAATCTGATGGATACAGATAAAAATTAAACCAATAAACGCCTCGAGAATAAATACAGATATCTAGTAAAGCTTTAAAATGTCTGAATTGGTGTGAGTGGTTGAGATTCTGTTATTTTAGCTGTCACATCGTTTCGACCAAATATATTTCTCTTGGATGGCAGTTAAATAAGAATTTGAATGCAAAAATTAAGTGTTGGTTTGCAGACAAAAATTCCCTTCGCAAACTGGACTATTGAAACCCCTGTTTAATTGTATAAAACAAGGTTTTTTTTCCAAAAAATACGAACTGACCATAGTTTCAGACAACCTTTAAATACGACAGTTTTTCAAGTTTCATTATCCTCTTTTATGATGTAAATCAGGAAGTGTTTGCTTATACTCACAAAAAGACGAGCTTACTACGTCTTTTCGTTTTTGAGGAAATTTCATCCTGCCAAACCTTAGTTACTTTTCTGTAGCAGATTAGACAAGCTTACTATAGCTTCAAATTTGCCTTTTAAAATCATTTTTCAATATTTTCTCCTCTGAACTATTTTTCAAAATCTATCTGGTTCTCAAAAACATTTCTTAACCTTTTAACAATTCTTCACTTTCATCATGACCACTGTCAAACCGAACAGTATTACAAGTCTGCTTGAGGAGCAAGAATAGAGATTCACTGGGCGGTTTTTTTTTCTGGATCAACTAATTACAGAGGGTAACTCGCCATTGAAAAAATTGTGGAAAGGTCTTC
>UXUI01007465.1:30948-44368 GCA_900576705.1 Enterobius vermicularis | reverse complement strand
ATATATATATATATATATATATATATATATATATACCTGAATATGTGTATTATGTAAATGTAAACATTGAGCATAAATACAAATACACATTCAAAGATAAATATAAATATAAATGTAAGTATAAATATGGGCAGAAATACAAAATGTAAACCTAAACCTAAGCCTAAATCTAAATCTAAATCTAAATATAAGTATAGATATAGATATAATTATAGATATAAGTATAAATATAAGTACAAATATAAATGTAGATATAAAAATTAATGTGAATATAAATATAAATGTAAATATAAGTGTAAATATGAATATAAATATAAATGAACAAATAAATGAATGAGTGTATATTTATTCATTTATTTGTTGACTTGTTTATCTATTTATCGTATAAAAACAAATAAATATATGTTTATATATGTTTACATTCATACTTATATAAGTATAAAAATGTATTAATAAAAATACATAGGTAAGTATAAATGTAAACATAAATATATATATTTATATTGTATACATAAATATATATTTGTACATATAAATATATACAAACATATATAAATATATATACAAATATATATATGTATTTATGTATTTCTAGTTTTATATGTGTACATATATTCACGAATATATATATGTATACATATATAAGTGTAAGTAAATATATATATTTTTTACATTTTTATTTGTATATGTGTACATATATTTATATATATATATATATAAAAATTATAAATAGATAAATAAATTTATTTATTTATTTATTTATGTCTATATTCATATTTAAATTTATATTTAAATAAATGAAGATATATATCTTATATATATCTTTATATGTTTGAATATAAATTCAAATATAAACGCAAACATACATAAATAAATAAATAAATTTATTTATGTCAATTTTTATATTTGGATATATATTTAAATTATTAAAAATTTATATTTAAATATATATATGTATGCTTGGCACAAGACAGCGACCATTTTGCAAAAAAGCTGTCGTGAGTTTTGTTGTTGAGAACATTTTGAACACGTCGGGTTCATTAAAAACACAACCTCAGAAAGACTGCAAACTACTGGAGAGAAAACTGTAGTGCTTGTGATTTGCCGACAGCAATTGCTTTTAATTGAGCAATTTCCATTTCTTCAATAAGTGATCTCACTTTTTCTAACGCCTGATTTACCGTTTGCTTTCGATTTTCAAGCACAAAACGCCCAGCGCTTTTCCATTTGCTCTGCGCCTTCCACACATTTTCATCTGGGCTGAGGACACGACACGTTGTACGGCTCAAGCTGGAGGGAACTGTAAAACGTTTGCAAAATCAAATTATAAAATGGGTAGTCGCTGGTATTGGTTTAAGAATTAAAAAGTTAAAAGCGTAAAACCTACGACAAATTTTTTTGGTGCCGAATCTGCCGCTATCTGCAGTTTCCTCAACAAGAACGTAATCATTGTAATTTAGGTCAGCTGAGGAAGTTTTCAGAAAGACCTGAAACGGATAAGGATCAAGCCTACGTCCTTCCTTCTTGCCACGCCATTCTTTCAGCTTCTTTTTTCCACTTTATTATGAGCACATTACTATGTAGTTCAGCTTATAAACATAAGATTTCGTTTTTAGACCATTTGTTTCCAAACTATTTCCCGTATTTAGATTTGTGCAGCGATCACAATTTTCCCATTTGCAGGTTGTAAACCACCATGAACAGTGTCAGGGCGTGAAGCCAATACAAAACTCAAAATTTTTAGCCCTCCAAAATTTTTTTATCTGATCTGTTTGCACGGACTACAGTTAAAGTTTTGATGTTCGGCCGTGAAGTGAGGTAAACTTTAGTATCAGAAGTTACCTCATAAGGGTAATTTTTTTTCACAGTCAGTTCTCTTCACTATGAGAAGTATTCATTTGTAATGCGGGTGAAGTAAATGCGAACCACAAATAAAAGCGAGCGGCTCTGTATGCAGTGAATTCTTTAGGCTTTCTGTGTTCCGCTACTGTATCAGTTCTAAAGCTCCCTCATATTTGTTAACCCTGATGTTTACAAGTTTTAGCGATCTCAGAAAAAAGAAGTACTATTACAACCAAAAATGGATTTTTTTTCACTTAAGGAGAAGAAATCACATAGATTACGTACAGAAAACAACAATCTTTCATAGAACAATAAACAGTTAATACTACACAGTTTGTGGATTCTGCAAGAAAAATGTGCGCACACGACTCTCGTTACAAAATTACCGAATTGGTGCCTCACATGAGCTTCTGTCTTAATCAAAAATGCGCTGACAACTTGAACGACGGTAATTAATAAAATTATTCGTATTGTTTTTGTCACTAACCTGATGAATTATGTCAGCAGCAGTGCTCGAGGTGCACGCACGAATAATTGCATACGGCTGATCAGCGCTAACATTATGGATACAAACCAAAAATGTTTCGCCCATAGATCGAGCACGAGGATGTATCCCGCCTGCTTAAGACGTTTTAAATCAACAAAATAGCAGCGAACAGCAGTAAAAAATTTTTGATTTAGCCAAGAATAGAAATCCTTGCTAAAAAGTTACCTACTTTTTGTAAAATCAAGAGTGCTTAATCTGTTTTAATAAAAATTACCAGGTGCTCCTAAAGTCTCATTGCTTTTTTCTAACTCTGAAATTTCATAAATTTGTGTCGAAGAGTGCGATTTGAAATGAGCTCCAGTTTCGTAAGTCATTAACTCATGATGTGATGCACTAGCGTTAGTGGTCAACGGTGACTGACCGCTGCCACTTTTTATCAGTGACGAAATCCATGCCTTGCTTCCAGGGTCCTTAATTCAATTGTGAGGATGACACCATAGATATAGTCATCATCAGATAAAGTGATCAAAAAAATATAAGTGGCTCACAGCATTTTTTTTCCTAATTATAAACCGCATAGTAAAACCGTTCCAACAAGCCACAGCATCCATGATTGGTTCGTTAGAAGGTAATATTCTTTGGTTTGAATTTTCTGTGCCGTCGGAAATGTCTAATGAGGTACTGGTCCCCGGAGACTTCACCCTTTCCTCAATCAAGACATAATCTTCAGCAGCATCACTGTTCTTCCCACTTTTAACCAGCGCCTAAAAAATGAAGAACAACTTTTAGAAACATTAAAAAAAATAAAGCAAATAGAATTAGATGTACTGCTTCAGTATTAACAGTAAGAATTTGAGCTCACAACTATTTATTGCAAGGTGAAATTACTAGTTGTTAGATATCTGCATATTCTTACCGACTGAATAACTTTTTTCACAGTGCTTGAAGATTCCACTCGTACAATTATTGGAGTGTCATCTGGATAAAATCCAATAATTTTTAATATAAAAATTTGTTTTTTCAATACTGGAATCATTTCCACTTTTGCGGCCTAAAAAAAATTTGTTGAAACAACATATTTGCAAAGAAGAAAGTTTCTGACACTGCCAGATTCTTCTTTTTTTTATTGCTGCGACAGTAATGCTACTCAGCAAGGGTTTTCGATGGTTATTTTTTTTTGCGAAACTGTGAAAAAGAAGTAATCTCGCACAATAAATCCTTATCTTTACCGGATCAGCTTTCAACGTTTGCCATGTTAACTGTTGCTCATAGTTTGAAGGGAAGTCCTGGTTGTCGTCGAACAAATAAATAATTTCCTCCTGTTCAAACTTAGAAAACAGAAACAACATAGACTGGTCTAAAGGATGATTTGCTCCGTCGCGGAGCGGAAGGTGACGATATCCAGGACGTAAACATCTTACTGGTACCACCCGCTGAGCGTAACATCTACAAATGTAGAGCAATAGCCGCATAAGTTAGTTCAAAGCAAAAAAGTAATCTAAACATTTTTGCAATTAAATTGATAACGTCACCTCCCGTTGGATGCATCGCATACTGCAACCCTTAGAAAAGCTAAGTCAACACAGGTAATTCTGAATACAGAAAGAAAATTCCATATCGGATTTACTGCATTTCGATGTTCAGCCTTGCTCTTATATTTCACACTATCACACGGCATCCCTATCACTTCTACTTCAAGATATGGTGAACCAACCGGTTGTTTAGGAAAGACATGTTGACCAGAAATGATCTAAATTAAAAATGTCTATTTAAAACGGCAGAAACTTTTACGGTTGATAATTAATTTTAAATCAAGAAATGTTTTTTTAAACGGTTTTAAAAAGTACGTTTTGGCTTTAAAGAAACTTTGTGACAGCTTACATTGAGCGTTAAGATCATCGCTGAATAACAAGAAGGATCTTTTGAAACAGGATTATAACGTCCATATAAAGGATGTTTCTCATCCCACAAAACGCGTGGTTTCAAAACATAACCACAATTTCCCGTTTGCTCAAACATTGCTGTATTGACAGCCATCGGTACATCAGAAGTTTGAAAATTAAGAGCTACCATTTGAAAACCATAGGCCCAAAACTGGGTAGGGTTAAAGTTCGAAGAATCAATTCGCATTCCGCCAGGATAAGTACGCACAACATGATTACGAGAATATGCCGTGCACTTTGAACGATGTTTTCTAAACAATTTGCATATGACTTTTTAAAAAAGTTGAAAGTTTAGTCATGAATAAGAATGAAATTGAATTTTATAAATCAATGCCTTGTTAACTTCCTAGCAGCATTTTCATTCAATGAAGTCACTTGATAACATGATGCGCTAACGTTTGGCCGAGGACCAGAACTTGGGTCGGTACTTAATTTCTGATTATTTTCTATTTGTCCACCTTTCGTTCTACGTGGAGAAGGAGTGGGCAACAGAGTATTTGCTCGAGTTCTTAGTGTTACTGGGCCTGGTGGACGTGTGGACTCTGCTTCATCTAGTTCTCCTCCAGTGGTTGTAGGCTTCGGGAAACCCTAATTAATCGCTTGTGTTAATTATACGAAAATGAAAAAGAGCGACAAGCAAAAAGAAAAAAGCAGATATGTTTTTGACAAATTTTACCTTGAATTTCACAGCCTGTAAATAAATGACGAGATCTGAAAGTTCCGGTGCTAACGGACCGGCTGCAATGCGTTTACGCTGCACTTGTTTGGGAGCCAAAAACTGTTGGCTACCGGCAGTCGAAGCATCTGATCGATCGAAATTGCTCTAAATGAAGTTATCCTTTTTACTGTAGAGCAGCATTTTGAACAGCGATAAAATGTAAAAACTTCTTAATATAACAAAAATATTCTGGAGCAACGCAGTGAATTTTGTCGTTTACCGGTCAAATCTCATTAAGTTTATTAATACCAGGCCGTTTCTGCCGTCTCTTCTGCTGTCACGATCACTACTCATCGTATCGCCTTTACACTCTTCCGGTTGTTTCATTGTTCGCTTGTCACTATCGGCATTATCTGTGCGGTCTACACATGAAAGAAATAAAATTTTATTAGTTATCAAATCTAGTAATAGTACCGTAACATTAGGTACAATAGAAATTGAGGTTTTCAATGTTTAACGGTCAATAAATAGTGATTGTTATTACCATCCTCTTCATCAGGTTCGTCGTCAAGGAACTCATCAAGGTCATCGTCTTCGCCATCTTCATAAAGGCTGCAAACAGGAGTTTTGGTTGAAACTACCGTAAATGTTATGCCATTTTTCTTCTTAAAACTTTAAAAAGCATCGCAGCAACATTTCGAAATAATTCGAAAACATGTGAAAAGTCATTTAAGCCTGGATTAAAAATAGTAAGAAGTGAAATTTTTTTGTAAGATATGAAAATTTATTTGTTATGTATAGTCTAAGCTTGCTTTTTTTAGTTTTTCACCCTAATTTATACACTTTGAATGTGAAAAAAAAAAACCTTACACGTTACGAACGAATGTTATCTGAGAAACATTATTACCTCTTGTAGGATATGCGTTTGGAAAAATTTTGTTGCCATTTAAATATTATTTTAAATTATGTTGCTTCTCGACCTTATTCTTTTAAAATTTTGTCCTATAAGATTAGTTTTCTAACTGTACACAAAGTATTAAAGCGCCCGGCAAAAAAAGAACCCAACAAAATTCTTAGCAAATCAAAAAACAACTTTTTCATTTTTCTGTCTTTCTTAAGCATTTGTTTTAAAACCCTTGAGTTCTGAATAAACTGAAAAAGCAAAAAAAAGAATTCTTTCAAAATTAATCAGACAATTTTTGATACTTTGGTTATAAATAACAACGGTGTCGCCAAAATTCTGTTGCAAGATGTTAATCAGAGTTTATCATGTTTCTGTCCCACAAAAAATCAGAGTGTGAGTCTCCCATGATATCTTTTTAAACAAAGAATTTCCACTGCAGTTTATCTATGGTTTATACTCTTTAACCGCTAAATTTCTATACTAATTTTTACTGCGAAAAGATTTGATATTAAAAAAAACTGTTTTATAAATGAAGTGTTGAGTACCTTGATTCATAAGACATTTTGCTTTGATCCCGTGGAAAGTCACGAAGTGCATTTCTTGATAAACTTCTTTCTATTAAACCAGTACTTGGCTCAAAAACCATTTTTTTATTTTTAATCAGTATTCTATACTGCAACTGATAAGGAGTTGGTAAATGTGGGTTATCACTGTAATCGGACTCGAACAAAAAGTTCGTCACTAATTTATCACCCAAATAATTCTGAAAATTGTCTCGTTTAATATTAAAGATGAAAAAAATTGATTGCTTGATCGAAACCTTCTCTAATACTGCAAAATTAACACTCAACAATAAAAGTTCTCATTCAGAAACTGTAATTAGTTAGGCTAGGCATCTGAACATCTTACCTGAATCATCTGTGCCATTTTCGCTTGTTGCTGTAATGAACAATGATTTTCTAGCGATAGTATTACTGGAAGACTACTGGTAATAAAAGCACTTTTTTTGATGACATCTAAAACTTGTCTTAAAAATATTTTTGAGGTCAGTGTATGCCCGTGAAAAATTTGTGGAAAACCGTCATCGCCATCCCAGCAGTCCAATTCAACACATCTGCACCCGGTCAGAAGAATCTAAGAAGCAAAATTACTAGAAACAGGTTATTAATGTTACGAAATTTAGAAGAGTAAAAATACATACTTGTCGATACATTTCAGGTGAAGACTCTCCTTTGAGTTGATGGGCAGTAAGGTAAGTATTGTGACTTGAAGAAATATAGTAATGACTAAGAGGATGATTAAATGTCTCACACTCAGCCTCAATTTCTTCAGGAACAAAAGCAAAATTTCGAGAATCATTCAAGAAACGCACAAATCCCTCAAAGGTCATCTGCTGTTTGTTACGACAGTAAGCATCTGGTTCGTGTTCCTGTAATCATGCCTCACCATATGCTTTAATCTGTTCTATTATTTGAGTTTAGATTAATTCAAAATGAATTTTAACATAAAACAAAAACTTGACCTTTTTTTTTTAAAATAATATAATACGTAAGCGTGTTACATTAGAAGCTAAATTCACCTAAGGAGTAAGTGATTGTACAGAATTCAGTAATCATACTGCAAAGAATAACCTGAATTAATTTAGTAGCATAGTTTTCATCGATGAGTTCCATTTGATAAGCAGCACAGAACTGCTTCAACATTGTTGGAGTCAGATATGGAGTTTGTTGCATATCCACCATACTTCAAAATGCAAAAAAAGACCGTTACAGACTGTTACTATAACACAATTATCATAATAAACTTTCTCAACTTACCTATTAACACTTGCCATTGCTAATGCCTTGTAAATCTTCTGCTGTTTCTCCGTAAATTTTTGAGCAGCTAGACGATTTCTCGTTAAAACATCTGAAAACAGCCACAACATGTTAAAGAAAGATAACTTTCAACAATCCATTTCAATTATGAAGTAGAACAGCGCAAAGTGATCAACCGTTAGGAATAAAATCATGAAGAGAGCTATTAGGGCAGACACTGGTAGTTGAATCAAGCCTCGACTGTACCCTTGGACTATGTCTTTCTTTTTCCTTCTTCGAAACATGGCTATTTACACCAAACGTCGTAACGCAATCATTAAAAATATCTCTAAAATAGTTCAAAGGTTTAGTGTGAAACTTTCGGTGTAACTATCACCGAATAACGGTATTAAATTGGAAATATCATTGATTCAATTAATGTATTAAGATTTAAATGTCATACTTGATGTCCTTCCTCAATCGCGCACTGAAAAGTCTATACAGTTCGATAAACTCTACAAATGTTAGTGGTCTTTCGTGATATTCTTTTTCCACTTGAGTATTTATAGAAGTAAAACCACTGCTGCTGACAGAACCTGAGTTTGAAATATCGCCTCCTTTAGATCTAAAAAGCAAATTTTTTCTGTATGGCATTGAAACGCATGTAAAGTTATTTTTTAGGAAACAGTTTTATATTAATCACTAGATTATTAAATAAGTAAAATTAAAGTTATGTTATTAATTAACAGTTACGAGAAATGTTAACAAGAAAAGTTAGGATTTGTCTATTAAAACAAGCAGTTATTTTCATGCTTTGTATTACTTCCATGATCTGAGTGAACGGCCGCCTGTCGATCGACCGGTAAACGAGCTGTTAGTAGCAGTTCGAGGTCGAGGAGTGAATAAAAGTTCACTCAAATTGCCAGTATGACTAAAACTACAGTCATTTCCACTTATAAATGCTAATTTTAACTTCTTAAACGATAAACTTGAATTATTATTGTGCAAAACTTTTAGAAATTTCAAAATTTTTATAATTTGTAAAGTTAATCTTTTTAAGTGAAGGAAAAAAGCATGAAATTTTTAATTTGAAGGAGCAAGTTATTCGGTTAAAAAGCGTGAAGAAAGATCTAGTAAGGTCTACTTCCAGGATCTTGTTGAACGAGCACCAAGCGAGCGACCACCATAAGAACTAGCAGTTGGTGAACGAGACCTTGTGGTGCAGATTGAGTCTGCATCGCCGCCTTCTTCACTCCATGCTGCTACAGAACGAGGTTTTAAATAAAGTGCCGGGCTGTTTGGTCCAACAGTACCGCTGTGGCTTGAAGCCTGACTTCTAATCGACATGTTCAACGGCTAAATCAGATTATCAGAAAGAATTTAATGTTAAATTACAAATTTCTGTGGCAAATACCTTGTTGCGCAGTGAAGAAGAAACTGGTTGGGGACTTTGGGACCTACTACAGTCGCGGCTATTACCCCTCATTCGACGGGTTACAGCCATTGTCATTTGCATAAGCCTGCTTTTTGGGCCACTACTGTCTGGAGTTGCTGGTTCTGTTCCCTGCGTTTTTGTTGACATAGTTTCAGCTAAAATTTCATATAAAAACTAATTAAGGTTTAAAATGAAAGAAATTCTTGCATTTAAAACAATGAACGCATAACTTACTTAATTCTCGGTATTTATCAACTTGACCTCCAAATGCTGATAGCGCATCTAATGGCCGTGGACCACCAAGGCCTTTTCCTTCGTTAGTTGAAACACTGACACACGCTTCTGATTCAGAGTAAAGTTGTAGGTAAAGTTTCTTCAACCATAACACTCTTCTATCTGGCTGTTTCAGCTGTTCGCGTAGATGTTTAACTACCTGGAAAAAGTATGTGATATTTTTTATTAAGTTGTTTCTAAACTGTATTTCTCGCAGAACAAATTTATAAAAAATGTAGAATTATTACTCCTGTTAATCCTGAGAGCCAGTAGTGAGCAGTTTCTTGTAATCCTATAAAGTAAAGAAACTCGTTTTCTGATATATGAGAACCATAAGTAATAGCCCAGCAGTATACAGGTACAGCGTTATCTTCAGAACTGTGTTTACGATAAATCGTCTAGAACAGTACAGAAGTTTATAAACTCTACTTATTTCTGTTTTATAAACTAAGCTGCAAAGTTATAAATCCATAAATTGTGTAGTTGTATCGTAAATAAAATTTAAAGATAATCCAAAGTAATGTATCTCTAACTTAAATTAAGTGTAAATTTGTACTTCAACGTCTATGTCGTATGAATCAATCCGTTCTACAGATTTAACAGAAAGAAGGTCTAGAAATCCTTCCTCGAGATTTACGGTCGTTCCGCTAGTTGGCCTGGAAGAGGGAGTCGGTGACGGAGCGCATGAAACGTTATCTTGCGTTTGTACCACTTGCTTGTCATTTGATGGTTTTGTGGAAACAGTCTCCTTTAAAAAATAGTCGCAGTTTTAAGTTACTAGATTCAAAGTTTAGTTCGCTTTTTGTGTGGTCAGTAGAAGTTAAATATCAACTAGATTTCTGATAAGTACGACAAAAAACTGTTTGTATTTCAACAAAGGTTCTTAGCGCAGTTCTATGTCCCTATATGTATTTGGAAGAAAAAAGTAAACCTTATCATGATTGTCACTTGCGTAATGGACTTTATGCCACGACAGAATGCTGCAACTTGCATCAAGTTTCATCATACACAGCACGCTTCTTCCTGATGCTAAATCATGATTGATTACCGTCATACCATGGTGCATTCTCTGTACTGTATCCAAATCAAAAAGGGACGTATCCAGCGGAATTAAAGAGATCCCATGTGCGCCTCCTTTCACCGGTTGAACTGGCTCGTAGCCCTATAACAATAAACAAATAAAGGTTAACTTTATTTGTTTTATTAAGTAGTAACTGTATAGTCAATTAATTAAAATCGTTTAATATTAGGCTTTTTAAGAAAAAGAAAGAAAAAAAAAAGATTGTTAGACCTTAATTTCTATCTGCTCTCCGTTGGCATGGGTCACAACGTAATCATCAACATGTTTCACAATTTTACGGATATGTTTATGGAAGGCACCAATATTTTCTAGTACAACGGCAACTAGTTGAATTTTGTCAGCATTTAGCAGACCTCCTACACCAATTCGAGTTGAGAAATGATCTTCTCCATTGCAATCATTCAAAAACTAAAATAAATTTATTTCAATAAAACATTACTTCTTTTGATTATTAATTAAAAATGAATTTGCAAAGAAACATCCACGTAGAGAAAAAATTGATAAATATCATAAAAATTGTCTACAAAAAGAAAGCGGAAAAACCTCAAGTTTCTCTTTTTTCCTCTCGTGACCCATTATCACAACATTTGGCATATCATTTACAATTGCATACAGATCCCTTAGGAAAATTCCAAAAAAAGGAATAACACGGCATTGGGGCATATTTAAAGCTCTTTGTACAGCTTCTATGTAAATTCCAGATGCGGCGGCTTGATTGCTTGGCAGAAGAATTTCGCATAACTTAAACATCCTTTTTCGTCAATTGAAAGTACAATAAATTACCTGACATAAATGGTCGGCAAAATAAGCTTTATTCTAAAGTAATCTGAATAAACGACGTATTATTACTAATTGTCATTACTACATTAAAAATTGATATTTTTATGTCTGTGTTGCCTTTTACCTGATCAAACCTTTTTTTTTCTTCTCTGGATAACGTTAACCAAAATGGCCGCAACTTTTCACTTTTTAAGCCCATCAATATTTCAACAGCACCGTTAAAGTTACCTTAAAATTAATAACTTTATTACTGGTACTGTTAAACTGCTTCTTACTCCAGCTAAATTATCAACTAGCTCTTAATTTAATCAGACACACATACAGGTACAGTTTTAATTACTAATGAGAAAGGACGCAAAGAGATTACTTACATACAGTAGCAGTTTACTGTTACACTACAAAACATTTATTTAGATCAATAAAGAACGGTTAAAAACCAAAATTTACCTATGTTCCAACATGTATCGACCATTCGTATAATTGATAACAGTGCTGCTTTTCTGTCATCATGATTGGGAGAACTGATAATTATATGTGTTATCCATGAACTTACCTAAAATGATTTTTTCTTGCAGAGATAGAGCTCACATTGATCTCAGTGTGCATCAAATTAGTAGTCAGCGTCAGCATAAAAGGAAAGTTTAGTTTCATTTTAACTGATTCAATACCATTCCTAAATCATGCGATTCTTCGGTTTTTGGTTTAGCGGTAAAAAGTTTGACATTAAATTTGTAAACGATCTTGAGAATGATTACAGTTGAATAAGAAAAAATTAAGAATTTAACAAAAAGATCCAATCAACAAAAGAAAACCTATTACAATGACATATATTTTTTTCTTTATTTGTCTATTTGTAATATCTTATTAAACAAGGTGCTTTTAAAATTCACTTCTTTTTTTACACAGCTGATAAAGATTCTTCAGAAAAAGTAAAACTATTTTTAATCATTCGAGTGAAAAAAATATGTGTTTGTAAACGAAAAAACTGCAACAGATTTGAAAATTGAAAATACACCTTTTAAATTTTTCTTGATTTCCTTAAGTAACTTAACGCATTATTAATATAGTAGAATCTGTTAAATGATAAGCTTAGTGTAAAAAAAATAGAAGAACACTGTATTCAAAGAACACCTCCGAAAGTCGTTTAATCAGATTCTTCACCGGACTAGGATTTTCCATCATTGGTACAGAGGTCAATTCACAGCTTACGTAACGTACAAAGTCCATTGGTTGTATTGAATAAAACAGCTGATATTCTGTTGCAGTAAGCTACAAAAATTCAATTTTGCAGGTAAAAAAAAGAAAAAGAAAGCTGTGAATTAAGAGCACCAGCAAATAATAAACTATCTTATTGAACAATTTTAGAAGAACTACGAAAAAAAAACTGTTGAAAGCAAGAATAGCTTCTTGAATTAACAAAAATATTAGAAAACCTGAAATGCAATTTCTTCGGGAAACTGCAGCATAAATTGTAGCCTTTCAAGTTCCAACCGAAAAATGGTAATCGGTTCATCGTTTACAATAAATCCTTGTGAAGCCGATAGATCAGATGCTCCAGAAGACGCTAAACAGTATGCATAGTTTAAATTCTAAGCAACTTAATGAATGTTGACTTTACCTATTTATTTATTTTACCAAAATGAGTGAAGATACAATAAAATTTTAAAATTTGTAAAGGAAGAAAAGTGTGTAAAAAAATTTCTTTTTTTTGCAAAAAGGTTGCTAAAGAGGTTAAGTTGCAGCAAAAAAAAAAAAACAAAAGAGTATTTGAAACTAAAAGGGAGAAGTAAATAAGTAAAAAAAATAAGAAAAGTACTTGATTTTTAATAATTTGTAAAGATTCTTTGATTGAAGAGAAAATGCATACTGTTTTTTAACTATTGTTGATTGAAAGATTTATTGATGAAACAAAATTTGCTGCTAACTGTCGTCTTATGACAAATAATGGTTAGCAAATTTTTTTGAAAAGTTTAGTAAGTAAGGTTTGAATAATAATTGGATACAACCAGCGACAAAGTAGTTTTATAATTACATTTAAAAATCCCTCTAAAAATGCCTCAAAAACAGATGACGTAATAACCTAAAAGCAGATAACGGCTTTTAATTTGAATATTATATACTTGATTTGACTTGAGTAGAAAAAAAAAAGAAAAAAAGCATGCAATGAAACTAAATTATACTTTACTTTTGAATATATCCAATATCATTAAGTGCTCTCTTT
>UXUI01007465.1:4575-17701 GCA_900576705.1 Enterobius vermicularis | reverse complement strand
CAACTTTTTTTTTTTTTGCTCAGCAAAATTCAGACAAATAAAGCTTTCTAATTCTTCTCATTTACCAAAAAAATATTGCAACAAAAATTGGGAAACTTTTCTTTTATTAGAAGCCAAAAATTACACCGGTGATACCGACAAATCGTTTTACAATACGAACTCTTTAACAGACCGTCAACAAAATAGCAACATTTACTCTGTGCCATTCTCCCTTTTGGCTTATACCTTCTTTTATCGTTTCTGTACTTTAAATATCGTTTTTACTGATTGTTGTCACCGTCAATGGTTCAGTGCACTTGTCGAAGAATTTACAAATAACCTCTTTCCCTCTCCCCACTCGTCAAAAAAAAAAAAACGTAAAATGAAATAAAATTTATGCCCTGCTTTTTTTTTTTTGACTGTACTTTAGCGTAAGTATAAAAAAGTCAAAGATAACAGGTTAAAACTTCAGAATAAAAAAAAAAAGAAATTTTATTTCTAAAATTCAACAAATCGTTGAAAAGTTTGGCAGAAAAAAAAAGGAAAAGCATACAAATTTTTTTTTTTTTGATGTTCCAACCAAAAGCTATAAAATTTATGTTGTTTGTTTAACCGATAAAAACAAAAATTTACAAGACACCTCAAAATGTCAAGCAAAGTCAAGCAGAAAAAAAATCAGCAACAATTTGCTGAGTAGAAAAGAGCTTTTTTTTTCAGGTTTTTTTGTATGTATGCTTATTTGATTTTAATGTAACCAAAAAATTTTTATGAAAAGTATAAAACATTAAAAATCACGTCGAAAAATTTTACAATGATTCCTTAAACCAACAACAATCAATGACACCTCAGAACAACAAAAAATACAGACAAAAAAAGACGATGTTCCAAAACTGCAAATCTGATAAATGCAAGAAAAAGAAAGAAATGTTTAAAATAGTAAAATACAGCATGAAAAATCAGTTACATATTATAAATAAACAATCTGTATTTTATACACAATAAGGTATCATGCAAATTTTCCACTGATGCGTGAATCATTATACTGCTAAGCGAAATAACCAAAAACGGAATATCTGCTCGGCAGTACTATGATGTTTCATAAAGATACACTAAATTCTATAATCTATAAAAAATAAAATAGAATTTCTTCAATTACTGTTAATGACATTAAAAATGTTCAGGCTAACAAAAAATTACCTCGATGTACAGTTTCTTTAAACTAATTTCGTTCTCGTAAATACGACTATGAAATAATTTTCGTTTTCGTTCCTAAAACAACAAAAAAAAGGAAATTAGAAGGAGGACTATTACATAAGAAAAATGTTTTGCAAAACAGAATTAACTGTTTTTTTCTTTCACTTTAATTAAGTCATCTAACAAAAAACATAGCTTCAAAGAACAAAAGCTGAACAAAACGGTACACATTGTACATTACATCTAATTGTTCTCCTGAAGTTGCTTGATAATAACAGATTTATAGACATATTTATGGATGTCATTTAGAAGCTGCTAGGAGAAAACGAAAAGCCTTAAGAATCTATACAGAACTTTTGATGCATTAAAAACGTAAGATCCTTTCAAGCAACCGCAAGCTGTAACTGTTCAATATCAAAAGATTTGGCTATTTGAAGAGAAAGTGATATATGCAATAAAATAATTTGAAGGTTAGGAAACCGACAACAATTTATTCATTATACAGTGTTTTGGAATGAAGCAATTTCAAAGGAGCTTTTTTTTCCTGCAGTTTGAAACACTTTTAAACCCCATTCTAATCAGCTACCTACTTCCTAACGTTGTACAGATGACTCTGATTAAGAATAAACTAATGTTTTTTCAAACAAAAGTTAAAGCCAACATGAACAATTCATCAAATATTTAATCTCAATATTTTTAAAAACGTTTCTTTCAAATGCTTACCTGAATAAGACGGTTAGTTTTGCGATCATTAACAAACGATAGTGGAAGAATCTTTTTTTGAATCTCCATTGGTAACATCGGTTCTGGATCGCTAACACAACTAAGAATGTTTGTACGCCGTGGTCTTATTTCTGGACTGATTACTGAACGTCTTCTAAAAAACAGTTGATCTTTGTACACGGTGTAAATGTTAAGCCTGATATATTGCAATTGTTACATAAAACTCTGTCTTAAGTTCTACTTCAAAGCTAATTCTTTAGCCAAATTTGATGACGCAGCAACTTTCTGCTCCATTTCCCAAGGAGTTATCATCATTTTTTGAGCCATTTCACGCATACGTTCTGAAAAACTAACGTTGGCTGTATAAAAAAGAAAATTTTTTTTGGTTAAGAAATTGTCGGTTAAGCTGCATTATATAATTTTAGGTGCAAATCATTTCAAACTTTATTTGGTTGAACAGTTTGTAAAACTAACCAAATTGTCCTTTTGCTAACTGCTGATGTAATTCTTGCGTTTTTCTTACCGGAGCCATTAGTTCTCTTTCGACGCTTAACTGTATGCTGGCCAAAAAAGCTGCTTGATCTTTTGGGCATGGTAGATTTCCAGTCAAAATTCGTTCTTTGAGCTAGAAATTATTCGATATCTGTGATCAGCTTAAAATTAGTTTGAGAAGTTTAATAAAAACTGTTGTAGAAGCAAAATCTTTGTAATAACTGTTATCTGTTAAAATATTTAATCTTTTTGCAAATTAATTTTAATTAGACGTACTGTAAAAAAAAATCTTAAATTTCACTACCTCTTTATATTCCTCTTTAACTCGTTCATCTGCCACTAATGCAGCTTCTAGCTCTGGTTCCTAAAGAAATCAAATTTACTAACAATAACATTGAAATTGTTTGAAAAGCCTAAAACTTAGTATTATAAAATCAGAAAAATTATGTAGTTTAGCTCAACAGATTTGTTCTATTTTTGTTTTTGTTCAACAAACTCAACAGAAAAAGTATTGATTTGAAAGAATTGATATTTTTTATTTGTTATTTTGTTGAAATAAAAAATCTGAATAATACTTGCTTCCTTAAAATAATTATTCTGTACAGTGTTCTGATTAAATCGCAGCTACAAGTTAAACTTACAAATCATACTGTTTGCACTGTCATTTCCAATTTTTTGGTACAAAATTTACGTATTTATAATGAATTTTGAGAAGACACTGATTCGTTGCAGTAGATAAAAGAAGATGTAAAAACTGCTTCTTACAGAAAATTATAAACCCTAGTAAGTTGTAAAAACTAAATTTACTTTTTATTACTTAGTTATTCAACTAATCAATCCTCTCGAAATGTTTATTTCGAAACAAAGGTTTGTCCAAAATTGAAGAGAACGATTTATAAAAACTCTATAAAAATTATGAATTTTTAAAATTTTTTTAGAGCCTATGTACTGATTTACCTTTATCAGGCATTGTGAAACAGATGTTGTACTTTTGATTTATTTATCTCGTTGATTTATGGAGACTTAAAAGAAGAGTTCTAATTGAAATGAAACTAACAGAAATAGCGCAAAATGGTAGTAAAAATTGAGTATCTAACTTTCTGTGACGCAAATTGCATTATTAATATTCAAATAATTGTCGTATGTTGACAGTTAAGCCGAACCAGAAAGTAAAGAAGAAAAGCACTTACAATATGAAATGCGACTGTCTGTATTATTTCATTACACCTGAAAAAGTTTGCTGTACTCAAAAAGTTCCAAATCTACTATAAAAGAAGTGATTTAACAAAAAAAAAATATTGAAGTAACTTGCAAAGAAGGCTTTACCAAAATTACTTAACTGAAAATTAGATATCGACTTTATTCTTTACAAATAACATTTAATACATCTGTAGAACACCTGTGATTACAGTGCCAATTAACCGCCATCATATTTTTAAAATTTATGCTTTGCATTCTTTTCACTCGTAAAAATAAGGATCTACGCATCTAGGCTAGCTTTGATAGTAACAAGTGTTTAGCTTATATACCTATATATAAAAATTTTCCATATTGTTTTTCACACTTCAACAGACAGCGCCGAATGAGCTTTTCACAGATTCAAACAAAAAGCAGCCAGTTTGAAAAGGTGCGCCTGGAAGTTTTTTTCAGAAGTGCTTCACTTGGGAAAAGCAATAAACAACAAGAATAATAGCTGTGCTTTTGGACAAATTAAGAAAGTAAATATTTGCATATGAAAATTTTCACTGAAACACCGTTTGTTTTAACAAAATTCCAAGTCTGTAATTCTAGCCTGAAATTCAAAAAATTAAAATTTCTGACTAGTGTTTTTTCCTGTATATAGTTGAAAAAGATTTCAAAAGGGACAAAACCCGTAAAAAAAAAGAAATATCAAAAAAAAAAATTGGGAGTCAACATTTTGAACAGAAACAACTGTAATCGATGAAAAGTATGAATAATAAGAAATTTGGAACAGGATCTCTCATACCGTTAAAACATTGTTGCGAATGTTGTTTTCAAAAAATTTCCTTAAAAAAAGTGTTTTAGGAAACAATAAAGAGCTGTCAAGAAATCATAAAGTACCACTGCTATGGAATATATCCAGAGAACATAATAATTCAAGGTAATCTTTATGAAAACTGCAACATCTTTAGACATCAGAAAGATTTTTTTATTGTTGGTTGTTTGTTCTGCAGATGAAACCGTTTTATTGATAACTGTTTTGCTGCTTTTAACTTGCACTACTTAAGAACGTTTAGAAATTTTTCGGGGTTAGAAGGATCGTCAGATGTGTTATTTTTGTATACTACTCTAAAGTTTTTGATCAGATCTCAGTCCTTGCTATTAGCCCTTCTACTTTTTTTTTACGGGCACAACGAATCAAGCCTCACAATAAAGTTCTAAGTTTCAATCCCGGATGTATTTTCACGGTCGCTTTAGCACATTTTGCTTGCTGGAAAGACAGAGAAGGCTGTTTTCTCCATAAAATTTTTCTAAATCACACCTTGGATAGTGTCGTCATCACTGTAATATCATGAAAGATTATCACTTGGTAAAGGGATTTTGCTTTCTTAGTTTGCATAGCAAACTGATGTGCAAGTTTCGCTTTGTTTAGGAGTGACTAAAAAAGCTAAAAAAAAGTGGCTGCGGTATACTTAGGAATAATTGGGCTATTAATCGTCACGTCCAAGCTGTTTTTAAAACAAAGATTCTCTGATTCTTCAGCGTTACTTCTTGCATGAAAGTCCAATTTTAACTTTTCTTCAGAGACTCCACTGTTTCATACTTTCATTTTCAGAGCAATCCGATTATTTTCTAGATAGTTTTTCAAACTCTTACATGTACTTTAGTAGAAAAATTGCATGCTAGCAAAACTCTAAATTTGGAATCAAAAAAGTAGACAATATTTTAAGTATTAATTGCGTACTCTTATTTGTTGCTAAGAAATTTTTTTGCATTTTTGTTTCGCCCTGATTTTTTATACGTTTACGCTGCTAAAATGTTTATAAATCTTCTCTTACTATGAGAAATCTTTTTGAATTATTTTTCGTGATCGAAACACAGTCTTTCTCTCAATCCACATTCTCACGGCGAATGTTCATTACACAAATATTTCTGCCTTTCCACTGCTGTCCCTTAAGTCTTTTTTATTATTTTAAAGCTTGAATTACAAATTTTATGTTATATTTTTAACAAGATTTTTGATCCGTTTGCAGTTTGCAATCAGCAAGCTGCAGTGATTATGCGTCACAACTAACATTTGTCAGAAGTTTCTATCATTTGGGAGTTGCTTACGCGAAATTGCCACATTAAGTCAGCCGTATGTCGCAAGTGTTGCCTTAATTAGTCATATCGCAAAGGAGGTATAAATTGGGAGTTTATAAAAATAGTTTAGTCAAACAGCTACTGCGCTCTTCGAGAACAAATTAGCAGTAACACTAACCAATTCAACTTGTTATTCAAATGGTGCATTAAAGTTTAAGTCTAAGGCAACAGTAAATAAATATGGTTGTTTTGTGGCACCTTAAGTATAATAATTATACTGTCGTCTATCATTAAGAAATTAAAGGCTGAATACGCTTTTTCTGCCTTTATTTCAATTGAATTTTGTTCTGAAGACATTTACATCCAAACCTTACTGTTGCGGGAACCGTGAGACTTTCACTTGTAGTTGCATACGTGACTATGATGAACTCGGTTTCAGAAAATAAAAAAACTAGGGATAGCGATTTTGTAGTTAAACAACGGAGTTTACGCCTATTAGACTTTTTGTTTTCCATGTGCAGCGTTATACAGCTGCAGAAACAGCACGATGTGATGAAAGCATGATCGCTCAGAGAAAAAATAAAATTCTTTCTGGCCAAAAGGCTAAATTCTCATATCAAATTTGAAAGCTGTAATTATATGAGTAGACTAAAAGTCATTTTTGTAAAATAGGAAAGCTGGACATTTTATGTTTTAAAAATCTCAAAAATTTCAGTAAAAGTGTAAGATGTTGCTCAGAAGTTTACTCACGTATTTTCTCTATATAACCCGTCGTAACCGTACTGAATGTCTGTGCTTTGCATTGGATTACATTGCATTGCTCCAGCAGCGAAGAAATTTTCCCCATATCGCTTTAACAAATGACTCACTAAAGTGGACGTACAAAAGCTGACAAATTTCACGTACCAACTTTTGATCTTTGGATGTTGTGGCGAGCTCAGTATTTGTCGCATCACTTCTGCACACTCTTCAACTGCGGAAACAATGTTTGGTCTTTTGTTCGAATACAGTCCCAACAGATCGACGACCAGCTGACGCACACAGTGAAAATCGGGATTCATTTCACTTATCACAGGAAATAAAGGGCTCTGAAGCAAATATTTTAAAATAATAATACCTTGGAAAAAGATGCAACTGCAAAACAATTCTTAGTAAAGAATTTTTAAGATGCTTTGATAGTTCAAGCTCATCACTTTTCAAACCTTTAAAATTTCAGTTTTTATTTTTCGGCGGTAACTGCCAAATGCATCACAGGTACAATATAAATTTTTCGCTTTACTCCGCAAAATATCTTTGTAATACAAAGCAAAAAAAGCATTGTGCTGGGTATCAGATAATTGTCACTGGTTATTCCTCCAAAGTTTTTAAATTAACTCAAAAGTGGGTACGTAAAATGGGCTAACCACCTGGCAGTAGAGAGGTAAATGAGATAAAGTAACTTATATAAAAAATGAAAAGGTAAAATCCGCTTTGACAAAGTCAATCTAAAAATTTTATTCTATTTGATTCTACTTACCTCTCGACCTGAAACCCTTAAGCTGTCGCTGGCCGAACTACGTGACAAAGGGCTCAAAGCACGACGTGGAATTGGAATTCTAGTTCCAACAGTTGAAGCCCGTTTACGCACGGCAAACCGGAAAAGAAACAGACCGGAATTATCTGACGTTATGCTTGCCTTGCTTGTTCTTCTGGAATATGATGTCGATAATCGCATACATGCACTTGAACGAGAAGACCTTTGGCTCATAACTGACGAAGCACGTGAACTCCAACCACCAATTGAGCTTTCTAGATCAGTCATCACTTTGTTATTTAGAAATTCTCAATGCTCAGCTTTGTCGTTGAGTTAGATAAAAATATTATAAAAACTTTCTTACCGTCTGAAGATTTACGCGACATCTGTACACCATTGGTAAGCAATAAAGGAGAGCAGTCAGAGACGTCACTGCATGTCATCTCTGGTGAATTGATGAAATAATCAAACTCAATCTGTGATAGTGCTGACGGCCTTCGAATTTCAATAAGTGGTAATCCGGGAATGGCTTGCGGTGATGATGGCCTTCTTTCTCCTAAGAGATTAGGCACTAAACTGCTACTGTTGTTTTCTTCCATAGAATTTGGATTTAACAGTAGAGGAGACCTTTAAATTAAAGTTGTCGCTTATATTAACAAATGACGTTTCAAAATCAACTAATTTTGAAAAGTTTATTTGTCATAAGTATTCTACTAATAAGCAATTTCTGTTTTCAAGAAGTAGACTAGTTCCTGACCGTGGTGGTGATGCGGCTTGAACCTCAAGTTCAGGCAAAAAGTTGCAGGTCGGTTTGGGTTTATCGCTAAAGGAGTCCTGTTCACCGCTTTGCATCATCGCCTGCCTCAAGGCCTCTCTTCTAGTCAGTGGATAATTTTGTAATTTTCGCGCAAACTCTAGGATCTCCGACTCGCTCGTGTTACTGTCTACGCTAGAATCTCCTAAAATTTTATCGCTTTTCTAAAAAAAAATCAAAGAAATTTCTTTATTGAGGCAATTCATTAATATTTGGCATGAAGATTACTGTTAACAATAGCAAAAACAGAATCTATTATAAAATAGAGATAAGAAAGAGTCCTCCATTACTTGGAGGATGTTTGCGAACTGGATCGGTAACGGTACGTTTGCGAAGTAGTGTCTTAATGTATTTTGGAAAGTGCTTTGAAACGCTAGAACCAGTTTTCCTTGAACACTTTGAACTACTTGAAGTATCAGTCCCAAGTCTGGAAATACAGTGATACTACAATGAAACTAAGGAATATTTTTGTTGTTTATTAAAAAGAAAGACAAGGAAAGCTAATACTTATTTTAGATTGAACACGCTTATCCAAAAACGGTAGCCGACATTCAAATTAAAAAACAAACCTTTTTCTTCTTTCTTTCGTTCTGATAAAGCTGCTAAACCTGTTGGTTTCTGGAAGATCCAGTGAACTAGTTCTGCGTATTTTGACACGCCGAGACGATCTGGAACTACATCGACCTACTGTCAAGTAATTCTCGTCTTTTCCATATCGTTTTTCGCTCTTGCCAGCTTTGCTAAAATGGAAACAGTAATCTTTGTAACGTTTTTATGACGCAAAGCTGTTCACAGATTTTGTCTAGGAAAGTTTATAAATCACAAAAATAATCAATTTATTCTTTGACGATAGAACCTAGGTGCAAGGTGTAAAATGGTTGATCATTTTAATTAGCCTTAGTTTTTTGCTTTTTGGTTTTGCTTCTAAGCGATACAGCAACAAAAATTCTTAATTTTAGAATTTAAAAAAAAACCTTATGTTTGCTCCTAAGCTGGCGCTGTACCGTATTCTCGACATACCAACTTTCAGAGAATCAATGACTGCTACTTTTTTTTTCACTACGCTAAGGTCCCAAATCAGTTTGTGCAGTAGTAGTCTAAGAATCAACATAGGATCAACGATAATAGAAATTTTGCAAAGATGTTCTCTTAAATTTTCTAAAATAACGCTTGAGTCGTCTGAATGCTCATCCCACTGCGACCGTTTCTCTGCCTCTTCCTGCAATCAGATAAATATTTCAGACAAAAGCTAACGGCAGTTTTTTAAGTGTCAAACCAAAAGTCTTTTAGAGCATATTAAGATAACTTTTGACAACTATTTTAAGTAAAATAAACTAGAAATAAATACTCAGACTAGACTTGATCTATTATTTAGCATACTCTTTACCTTCTCTGTTTCCTTCGTCCCATCCGACGTTGTAGCAACAACATTTGACGTCTCTTCTGTAATTGGATCCACAGAGGCTTTATGTTGCAATTTTTTGTCCAGCTGTAACGCATTTTATAATCGTAGAGCTAGACGGAAAAGCAATTCATCATTGTAAAAGAAAGAAACCTCTTCCAAAATTTCTAGCAGCACTTGTTCCACCGAAATTGACCTTTTGTCTAATCTGTCTAAGGTATTCGGCGTCGAACATGTTTGACATATGCAGTCATCCTCGTCGGGTTGGATCGTGTGTCTACCAATGCTACATTCAGAGCCTTAAAATCCAGCAGCTAGTACAAAACAGCATGTATTTTTATATCAAGAAATGAAAAAAACAAATGAATTCTAAAAACTCTTTTACAGTACTTTGATAACGGAATAATAGAGCTGTTGACTAACCTGAAAAGTGAAAAATGCTAACACGATTGCTCACACGATCTCCCATCCCAACATATACAAGAATTCTTGCAGCGTGGTATTTCACATAACGACCGTAACAAGTGCTATGATTTGTGTGATACCTAAACCTTTTTTTTGATTACTGTTTAGTGGTTCGACTGTAAAAAATTGCAAAATATATTATAAAACTGTTTTACTTTAGAGCTGCTAAAACCGCTGGTCTTAAATAGTGCTTTTTAAACGAATTTTGGAATAAACTAATACGGTAGAGCTAGCCGAGGTTAGGGTAGAAGGGGCTAAGGTTTTATTGACTTGTTGGAAGTAAAGAAGCATTAAAGCTGGTAAGTGATCCGGTACCAGTCATCTGCTGGTAGAATGAGCTGAACTAATTTGTCGTCAATATCTAGTTCGACAAATAATTTGTGCGTAGCTGGGTCAAGTGCTAACAAGGCCAACGTTTGGAGAAGTAGGCAGAGAAGTTGCTGTAAAGTTAGAAACGATTGGCTACGGTAGTTGAAAAAATCACTGGTTTAAAAACTATAATTTGAAATTTCGTAGTAATATGATGAATCTAAGTTTATTGCGCTACAAAACATTTGTATGCTTAAAAAAGCATTTAAGCACTACCGGGTCAAGCGTTGGATCCAGCAGTTTTGCTAAAGGACTCAACTGTTCCTCACACGACATTCCAGCTCTGAATGACGTTATATGGCTTAAGAACAACATAAGTCTGGCTATCAGTACTTGGGTACAATGTTTCCAACACTGGCGCCATCGATGAGCTGGACTACATATTGGACGCATACCGGCTTCACGCCGTTCTACTGTCAGCGCATTGCATAAAAAGGCCACGACTAAAACAGCCAAGCAGTTTTGGAATGCAGATATTTTGAAACTTTATTCTAAAAAAAAATATTATTTTTTTTTTGCTGTCCTAAAACCTCGCAAAAAAAACCAAAAAAGGCAATAAAAATGTAAAGTTTTCAAAAAGAACGAAGACTTGTAGGGTTTCAAACAGAAGGCATTTAAACGGAAAGAAATCAATGTAAGGAACAGCGATCCTAATTTTTAAAATATACTTACTTCACGAGTTTTTTTAATGCCAAAATTTCACTAATAAGATACTAGCATTTTGAAAAATACTGCAGTTAGCTTATACGAATGCTCAGGCGTATAAAACAGCGACCTACTTTAAGAAGATAGCTTATCATTACTGCCAATTAAGAGATCCAATATAAATTTACTTTGATTGCACACTTACTCTGGCTGGGTTGTGCACTTGCAAAAACGTCAATAAGATCCAATTTTCTGGTAGGATGACGTTGAAAAAGTCCAGGAAAATCGTGCCCATTTTTTTCGCATGAATAAAAAAAAACATGATCAACCGTGGACTTTTGATCATCGCTCGGTTGCAGAGAATCGCAAAGTGAATTAACTTCCGAAAATTCATCTTCGTAGGTTGAATTTTTCTTCAGAAAACGAGATGAATAAAAAGTGATATCTGGAAATACAAACAGTTCGTGCACCAGTCCGGCATCAATGATCTGAAAGACAACAGTTCTGCAAAATGTCGTCTTTTTTCTGGCTATATAGGAAGCATGTACAAGTTGATTCTACAAACGGTTACTTTGTTTAAAGTGTTCAATGCTGCAAACTGACGACATGTGCCTTCTTTTTGCAAGTATTGAAAGCAAAATTTTGCCAGTGAAGAAAGAATGTCAAGAAGATGCAGTTTTTTTGCTTCACGGTAAGTTGGAGTTGCAGACTGATATTCAGCGATTGATGTCTAAAACAAGAGAAGAATCTGTACAAGTGCTGTCTGTTTTCAGGAATTACTAATAACGTCTTTTCTAAACCATTATAATTTTTCAGATCTAGACAACAACTAATCCCTAATTCACTGATTTAGAAGTGGTTGATGGTTAACGCTAACCTGAAGCATACGATGAAGTAAGCCGCCCAAGTGGCCATCAAATGCATCTCTGTCGGGGATGAAAGGGCTTACTTCCATGTCTCCAACATATTTTTGCATCATCACCTAAAAAACTGATCTCAAATAAATTAACAGTAATGTAATTAATTTTCTGATCACACTAGTTCAAGAGGTAAAATACTGTGAATAAAGACTGTAATCAGATTACCGTTTTTTTTTTGACATTTTAATGCAATAGGAGTCTAGCTTTAAAGTGTTACCAGCAATTATATTTTAGTCAATTGAATACCTAACATAAATTGGCAGTAAAAGTGAAGAAATCAAATTTGCTTTAATACCCTTATGACTTCAAGACATTCGGGATTAACGGCCATTTTTTTTAGCAATATCCAAGCTCTTTCCCATGCACTTGGCCAGACGGCGTCGTCATTGCCATTTCTTTCTTCTAAAAGCTAGTCATTAGAAGCAGTTGATTTTTATTCTTTGTCATCAAAACATAGATAATTATTTTTGAAACCTACTAAATTCAAAGCCATTTATAAGACAAAAATCTAAACTTTCTTAAATGAATTACTAAACCACCTTCTCTGACAGGAATTTGTTTCTTGTATAACTGGGTGGAACTTTGCGACTTTCTCTTCAAACTTCTGTCTCTCACCAACGCAGCATCAATCAACGATGTTGCACTGACAGACGGTGTAGTTGAAAGATTTTTTACAAGAATATTTTTTAGCGGAGTTGACGTTTTTTGGGCTGTAAATCAATTGAGAAATGATTTATGATTATTCTACAAAATAAACTATGATATAAATATGAAAATATTCTTAAAAACATACATCGACGAGAAACGCCATAACCTTGCTGTGATAGTTGCCAAAAGTTGGAGTGCAAACCAAAAAAAAGACCTAGACGACGCGAATCTTCCTTACATTCACTTTTCATACCGACACAGCATGCTTTTGAGAAAAGATCTTCAATACACCTTGCTTGTACTTTCCGAAGTTCCGGTGAAAGATCCAATGGACTGGTACCGCGAACATTTTTTAACTCTATCCTAAAAAGATACTGTCACTAACTTCATCTCATCTCGTTAAGTTTTCAGAAGCAAAGTTTAGCAGTAATGAACCACTTACTGAGATCCAAAAAAAACTAGTGCGTAAAGAATGTTAATGCTGGACGGACATTCTCGAACTGCAATCATAAGCGGTGTGTTGCCTTCTTCGTCGGAAAGATTTGGATCAGCACCATATGCAGTCAATAGTGCAATAATTTCAGCACTTTGAGCTCGAACAGCGATTGCCAGCGGCGTTTGATTGATAATTGAAACTACCCGTAATTGAGCACATACTGTACATAGTTCTGGCGTAACTGATGGAGCTCTGCTAAAAG
>UXUI01007463.1:32563-47781 GCA_900576705.1 Enterobius vermicularis | reverse complement strand
TTTGTGTGTAAACTTTTCGGGAAATGGGACTCAAAAAATAGGAAGCTCTTTAAACTTTCGAAACACTAAGGTGAATGTTGTAATAATACCTCTCAATTTTGACGGTTCTTGTGCGGCATTGTTCGTACAGCTCACCAAAAGAACTATTTATATGCTTTATTAAAAGGGATCACTCTATAAACGTTGCGTAGTTTATTTTTAACATTACTAAAACATACCAATTCTTTGCAAAGGATTCATAGTTGGATCCAGTCCTGTAGTTGGCGGCTTTGGGAGAGGAAGGTCTGGCGGTTTTGGAAGGCGTCCTGTTTTAAAAATGATTTTATGGTAAAAATGAATTCAGAATAGCATTTATAATTTTATATGTGGACTCAAACGTTAGTAATTCATCTTTGTTTTTTTGGTTTAACTTGTACTTATATATGAGAAATCTAAGAAAAAGTAGGTAGAGGACTTCTGGGAATCCAGGTATTTTGCCTTTAGCGAATAACTCATTTTTAAGTTTTAGAAGGCAAGTTAGTTTTCGTTTTCCAAACCTCTTTGGCAGTTCTACAGTTCCAGATCATTCTCTTGGCTCGGCATTCGAAAAGTTTTTGAAAGAGATTCAGGTAATGTTGGCTTTTGGCAAAACGTGATATAGAGCAGTAGCTATTAATGACTGATTCGCATTCTTCCAAACCTGCAGTTGCCCCTTCATTGAGTCTTGAGCACCTGGCCGTTTTAAAAGTTTATCTAGCTTCCTCACCTTCGCTTTTTCTAGAAGATCGTTGAGGGGTTTTTAAGTCAGTTTCACCTTCATAGATTCTTTGCGAAACATCGCCTTCTAATGCTTCTGAAATTCTTTCTTTTATAATTCTATAGAACGCCAAAATCAAATTAATTTAAGTTTGAACAATTCCAGACAGAGCTTTTCGTAATATGAAACAGTACTTGAAGTTTGAGGTGCAAAAGGCGACACATTTGATAATGGCTGTTGTATAGGTCCGCTTTGTTGGAAGCGATATGCTGAAAAATTTTGACGAGTTATGTTGCTATTCCTTCTCGTCAGCTCACGCTTGTCTCAAATTCTGAATCATTATAGTGGCTGAATGTGTAGTAGTAAACTGCCTATACACGAGCAATAACAACTCCTAATGCAATCGTAGGGGGCCGATGTTTCACTGGGTGTTACTTCTTATTTAATGCCCATACAATTATAGAATTGAAAAAAGGTAAGAACTTATTTATTTCTTGTTGGTTCTGATTTTATAGCTTGCGGCAGATGAAACCCACGACCAGTGGTAACATTATGCTGCATGTGTGGACAAATATGAGAAGAGGGCCGCTACTGTAAAACATCAAATTAAAATTTTGCAAAGTTTTTGCAAAATTTAATGCGTTTTTGCGTCATGTCTCTGTAAAAGTACGTCTTTTATAACTGATGGTGCCATCGATTGTTTCTCCTCAAAAGTGCGAGAAAGCTATTGAAGGAACAAAGTCGTTTACCCTGTTTTCTTATTAAACATTCTATACAGGCAACAATGTAACGTTGTTAATTACGCATTACCCAGCTGTTGGGCTTTGGTCAAGAGGATTCCAGACAATAATAGACGGTTGAAAGTAATGTTTCTTAAAATAAGTTTTTCTTTTACTGGCATGTATATGTGACATCAAAAAAAGCTTGATTTAAGTAAGATCAAATTCAGTAAGAATTGTTTCAAAAGTGTAGTTACATCATTGCCTAGAACCTTTTAATCTTATTGACCTGGCACAGATTGTATTACCTCAAAAATTTTTTCCGAAATTAAAGATCGCAAGTCAAAATGTTGCTTCTTTAGCCCCACTTCATTTGGCCTTCACCTTTTGAAACAACATTTTAAAAAACTAAAATATGAAACGAAAGCTCTAAAAAACAGTCTTTTTTTGGAACTTATCAGCGAAACCGACGAGAAGAGCTTGTTTTTGGAAATTAAAAGACTGATATCTGATAATCATGTTTTTGTTTTCCTTGAGATGCTCTTTTGAATAATTTGTAAGATTGCTGTGAGCTACTTTCGCAGTTTTTCTTCAAAGTGAAGTCTGCTCTTGGTGAAAGAAACTGCCAGTTATACATCAATTTTATAATTACTGGAATTGAAATCTCATCTTACTCAAACCAACATCTTTTCCTTGCAGTTTCAAGTTAAAATTTAGGGTTTTAGTGAAGTGCAATAGGATGACGACAGCCCATCCTGTCACGATTCCTAGTACCTGTGAGATCATTTCGTTACTTGTCAAATGCTTCTTTCCTTGCTTTAAAACATTTTTGCTTTGAGGAGGAAAAACAAATTAAAAAGTAGTCACAAAAATTTGCAGTGCTGATAAGCTTTTAGTATGAACTTCACATAAAAACTTACTCTAAACTTTCCTCTACTTTTCCACAGTTTGAAAATAACTGTTACCTATCGTCCTACTCTTTACCAGCTTTTTCACCTCTTTCTCAGATAATACGAGTAAAAGCAACGGTAATAAAATTGTGTTGCTGATCAAAAAGAAAAATTAACAGCCATTCTGTTCATACACAAAGTATTTAAGTAAATTTATCGCAAACAAATATACTATACCCACTATTTTGGGTTGCTTCGTAGGTGCAAATTGGAACTGGAGACGGAAGTTCTGCGTAATCTGAAACAAGAAAAAAAAACAATTTATACGACCATTTTACTAACAAAAATTACATTAACAATATGAGTTTTATAATAATAACTGGTTGCTTGTCTTATAATGCGCCTTTTAAACTATGTAACTGCTTAATAAATTATTTCATTAAGAAGGTCTAAGAATAGAGTGATACTAAAGCATTCTTTCCCGCAGCTACCAGCTATATTGAGCCTGGAACCATCAGAAGGAGAAACGGTAATTCGTGTTTGGTAAGGGATCACCGGTGAATACGGGATAAACTACAGAGACACTTATCGCAAGAAATAAAGGAACGAAGATTCATATACTGCTTTGCAGTGTCATAGATGAGTCCATCGACGCATTTGTTTACCGTCTTTGCGCTTCAGCAGTGACTACTGGTAAGAAGCTTCTTCAACGGTAAATGAAAGTGGTGATGAGGTACTATAATACAGCTTAAAAGCCATTTTACAAAGCTTAAAAGACGATTTGACATCCAAATATCTAAACGCTTATTCTCCCTGATTACTTTTCAGAATCAAACGCTAATAATGCTTTCTCTTAGCTCTAAGTGACAGCTGCGCATAAAAGCATATTTAACGCAAGTATCAGTTGAAAACGCTTCTAACAGAGTTATAGAACCACAAAAGCGAAATTTTTAAAAAAAAAGGAATACTAGATGTGTTTCATTAAAGTAGTTCACTCTGCATTAAAAAACCTTTTTGAAGATTAACAGTAAAATAATCCGTCATAAATTAGACTGCATAATGATATAGTTATCAGCAAACTCCCAATGCAATCACACAAAATTAAAAGAAGATTGTACAGGGCAGTAACATGTATAAGGTATTATGAAAAGTATCGAATTTTACCGCTCTGTTGTTGTCGCTGTAATGAAGGTTGCGGTAATGGGCTTGGTGAACTCAATGGTCGAAAATCCGAATACGCTGAAAATTATTTGAACAGTCAATATTCTGTTAACAGTGCCCTTTTTCAAATTTGTCTAACAAGCTTTACATATGCAATCTTTCTTTCTATTTTCAAGTAATACTGTCTCTTACTCAACAAAAATCTAAATTCAAACCTTTAAAGAATTAAAAATTTTATATCGCTCAAAACGTGAAGTAGCACGAATTTATTACTTAAATTGACAGACTGATTACCGTTTGATCGGAGAGGCGCCGCTGGTACAGGTGATGGAAATGATCCAGCTGGTTGAGTGAACCCTTTGAAAGCTAAACAGAAAATTTTAAAGCCTGTTTCCAATGTAAACGATAATGATATGTTACCTTGCTGTTGCGCAACTGAAGAATATATTGGAGCTTCCATTGACGCTGGTTGTGGTAACGGTGCAAAACTCTGGTACGCTAAAAAAATTTTGAAAGGTTTTGACGGTACAGATAATTAGGAATATTGTTACCTGGCTGTTGCGGAGTTGAAGCATAGATTGGATTTTGTGCTGGTGTCGGTTGTGGTGGTGGTACAAAGCTCTGATATGCTAAAAAAAAGAGGTGGTTTAGTTTGGAAATGACTACTAGGCCGGAATTTTATCGCTGGTGTCGAATGAAAAGAAAAAGGTTTATGGCAACCTTAAATGTCTTTTACAGACACTAGTAATCGATTTCTAAACGAATGCTGGGATACATAGTTCTCAGCTTTTGGCTTAGTACGTAAATGGTATGTGGCCTACAATAAGCAATAAACCATTCCATAATAGTAACATGTGTAAAATTTTTCACAGAAACATACCCATTAAAATACTGTAAACGTACTAAAAAATGCTAGAGATTGTAACACTTACTCGGTTGAACTGGAGGCACATAACTCGTTGGTGGTTGTGCCGCGATCGGCGGCGGCACAGCAACTGGTGGTGGTGCTACAATTGGCTGCGGCGCTACGACTGGCTGTGGTGCTATAACTGGTGTCGGTCCAACGACTGGTTGAGGTGCTATGACTGGTGCTGGTGCTATAACTGGTGGCGGTGCTATAACAGGTGCTGGTGCTATAACTGGTGGTGGTGCGATAACCGGTGTTGGTGCCATTATAGGAACAGCCTGTGGGGTAAAAGACGCGTATGCTGGAATAAATCAATTAGACACCTTGATAAAAAAGTAATTGGTAACACAGCAAAAAAGTAAGTAATAGGTGCTGGAAATCTTCATTACGATATTGTCAGTGGTACGGAAATCTGTTGGTGACCAGTATTATGATTACCAGTAAAAAGTTTGATCCAAGAAACCGCTGGAAATATTGCATAATGAGGTGCAAAATGTTTATCGTAGGTAAACTCAAAATTTTCTCGTGTTTGTAACCACCTCATGAAGTGATTGCTGTTGGCAAGAATGTCCGGGTCGTACGTCGATTTCACAATTTGTTAGTGAGCGACGTTTTTTACTTTACTGGCATTTGAAGCTGACTGGCTTGTTTTGATAAGCCTCTGATCACACTCACTTCTAATGAGTACTTGTAGCTAATAATTATCGTCATTAGAGACTCTTGCGTTAAATTTACATGCAATTTTTGAAAATTTAAGGGCTTATTGCGACCGACTAGTGACCAAGTGCTTCCAAACGTGAACGTTTTAGTACAGTACTCAAAGCAGCTTTAATTACTCATAAGGGGAGTTTTACGTTTTTGAAATTACTGTAATTTCATTTAATATGTAAGCAATTAAAACAGTTACGGCTCACAGATATTGTTGTATTATGTCTTATGAATATTAGAATAAAACTAATTGTAGTCGAGAAAAAGTAGTTCATGAAGTAACTACTGTAACTCAAGCAAAGAAGGAAACTAGTTTACTTGCTGCTTGCGGCTGTACTGCCAACATTGGTGCTGCTGGTGGAGGTTGTATTGCATATATCGGTGGTGGTGGTGGTGGTGGTGGTTGTTGTACTAATGTTGCATAACCTGTAAGCATAAACATCATTATTGCAGAACTATAAGAAAATCGTAACAGGTCAAACAGAGAACAAAGTTAAAAGCTTTAGTAGTATGTCATAGAATTATTGGCGATCAGAATGGCTGATTGCGCTAAAAGATTCATTTGTTAAAAGAGGCAGACTTTCCAATTATATTGCTGAAAAACTGCTATACTTCTCTTCAGTAATTTTTCAACTCAATATGCACTAAAACCTAAAGTTTTATCAAGAATCAATTTATTATTTAAAAATTTTGAACTTTTTACATTTGGCAAATTCTTCTAATAAACCAAGTTTCACTTTCAAAGATTTAAAATTCGAGAAAAAAGGAATGGAGAAGTGAGAATGAACTAACTGCCTACTGACGGTTGCGAAGCGAGGATTGTTGGTGCTGCTGGAACTGCTGCAGGAAGTCCATAAGACTGGTACACTGAAAATTCTTATAAATCTCAAGATTCTTATAAAAATTTAGATAACAATAAATTTAATAAATTCTGAATGCTAAAATATCAATATTAAAATCTTTTATTGGTTTTGAGATTGCGGGGAAAAAACTCGAGTTTCTTTAGCAGCAGTATAGGTCAGGATTATATTGTTGCACAAAAATGATTTTTTCAAGATCTTTGAACAAGAAAAAAAGAAATGACAAAGAGTTTTATGACTTTGACGTCTTTTAACTAATCCTGAAATATCAGAAGCATCTGCTTCGAATTTACAGTACTATTTACAGAAAACTTTCACAAAGGAAGGTTTCTGTTTATGATATCGGCATTTGTTGGCAGTCAAAAAGAACCAACTTAAATAGCTTATCAGCACGCTTAGACTTCTTTAATTCCTAAATTCTACAGCGCAACAGAAAAAAACAAAATACCAAGAAACATAGACAAATTTTCTTGGTCAAAAAAATTCCTGCATTTAAAAACTTGATGTCTTGTCACAACAAACTGTCTAATACTGTACAGCAGAATCATACGGTCAACTAAACAGTTTTTTCCTACCGGTTTGTTGTCTTTGAATGCTAGGCCGTGTATTAATGTTTCAATAATTATCAAATTTATACATTATCAAATTTATATCACTTCAGTAAAAACCAAACTTACTATTTTAGCTGACCCTAGGACCGTAGATAAGCATTTAGCTTTTCGTTACATGCCATCTAAATTCAACACAGAAATTTGCAAGGAATTTTACACTTTGACTAGAAACAGTTTATTTGTATAAGCATTTTTTTTTTATAGTTTTTTTTTTTTAGAATAAATTTATCAAATAGGTTTTACTTACAATATTTCGAATCTTAAGAAAGAAATGGAAGCGGTTTAAAACACCAGCCGTCGTTTATTTTTTCACTGGAGACAGCATAATTTCCTTCCTTATTTTGCTCAAATAATTTTTTTTATCCATTGGATGCAACTATTTTTGTTTCTTTCGTCGTTAGACCTTTAGTTTTGTCAAACAGACCAACAGACACTTTGACACCAATCTGCATAAAAAGTGGTGAAAAAAATTGGTAAAAAAATACATGTTTGATGACTTTTAAATAAAGACGAAAATTGCGGCTAAAAAAATTAGCTAGTATTTTCGGTACACTCATCTAATAAATCAATTCGGTCGTGGTTGAGATGACCATAAGACGTCACGCCAAACTACACTAAAGTTCTGAAAACGATTTTTTAATGTAACTTTTTCGACTTTTTGTTCTATTGTTTGTCAGATCGTTTTTGGCAATTTCTGAAGGCAAAAAAAAAAAGTTTGTTCTCAGCTGTAATCGAAGTGGTGAAAAATTGTACAAGGAAGAAAAATCATCTTTTAACGAACATAATAATTCTTTCCAAAGCGATCTAATGTATTCATCAAAATTGTATTTAACTATGAATTTCTTGAGAATTTAGAAGTGGCACTTCTGAAGATGGTGATCAATAGGTTGAACTGGGCGGAAGTGGACGTGACATGCGTTAAACGTGGGCAAACATAATAAGATGGAGACGATGAAATACCGCTGTGACAACACTGTGCCAACAAGTCTGGGCACAAAATCTTATTTCACTTTTGCCTCATGATCACCTGCAGCGTACCTTCGTTTTACCTTTCCTGTCATCTGCTAATGATTAGTTCAGTTTTATTTCTACTGTTACAAGTTGGTAAGTGTATTTTAAAAGTCATAGAGAAATTTTTTTTTGCTTTTTTTGGTTTTAAACAAGCAGGAGTAACGGTTAAGAAATAAAATTTTTATGAAAATCAAAACAGTATTTGGCTACCGCAGAAACTGTTCATTTCCCTCGTCAAATCTGAATACTTGTGAAGTAACCACACATATATCTGCTGCAAAACTTTACATTTTTGTTGTCGAACAACTGGAACAAAGATTTTCAGCTAACTGCTGTAAGATTAGCACATTTTTACAAGGAACATTTCAAAAACAACCAGATGACAATAACGAAACTGTCTTTGTAGACGGGTATCAGGAACCTGTCGTATACGAGCAGGTATAACATATTAATTAATTTTATCAAAACTTTATTATTTCGTTCAAATAATCTTGGTCTTAATGCTTTACTGCTGCCTGTTTATGTTGCAAATAATTAGTAATTTTACAGGTGGTCATTACGTCAACTTCAGCATCTTCCTGGGGTAACTGTTACGAGAATACAGGGAATTCTTACATTTTTGGAATTAAGTCCGTTTTAACAACTGTTCAAACTTCAATACCGTTATCTGTGACATATAAACAAAGATACTGCTAACTGGAGTGCTTTATCTTTTAAACTGAACTTTTTAATTTTTTTAAGAACTAATTTATTTTTCAAATTATTTCTGTCTACATTCGAAATTGAGACTGTTGTGACAAGCTTGAAAAACTTTACAAATTCATTTGCAAATAACAATTTTAAAGCTGTTCCAAAAATTAAAAAGCAAATACACAACTTAAGAAAAAACAAGTAGGTCTTCAAGAGACAGAATAAAAATTGCATAACTTTCTTTATTTTGACAAGAAAATAGTTGAAATTAGTTAATTAAATGCACCCAAAAAACATTCTGGGTAAAGCGTAGCTTTTCTGGTGAAATTAACATACAGATTTTTTCTTTTTTGCAGACGAATTGGTGATAAATTTTGTTTCCGATGCGTAACAATGGTTTTACGAGCAGCGAATATAATCCAAGCAGCGCATCCAAATGGTACGTCAATAACTGATGTTTACCCTCAAAATCAAAATCCTTAAATTAACGGGAGAAAAAATATTAAACAAAATACGAGAAAGAAAATGTTAGTTTTCAACAAATATATTTAATGTACCTTTAAAAGTATATTTTTTAGACAATTGGTGCAAGGAATCGGTTGAAGAAGCACGACGAAGCTGTTTTGACGAAGCTTTAATTTCGCCAACTGAAGGAACATTTCTATACCGTACGTATTTGCGTAGTCTTCAACCTTAATAATCTTTTCTATTTTTGGTAGTACAGTTTTTGTACTACAAAGCCAACAGTTATAAAGATGAAATTTTTTTTGAATTATACATTTAAAAAAATTTTTTTGTAAGTTTAAGTTTTGCTAAGATAAAATCTCTCAACAAAATTTTTTGTCAACATTGTATAATGGTTAATATCAGCAGATTTCTGCAACTTTGATAATAATGTGTATAAAAAGCACTAATGTTTCTCCAAATGCCAGTTTAAACGTTATTTTTTAAAAGTCAAACAAGCTCTAAAAAAATGCTTAAAAAAATTTAAAAATTTACTATCAGTTTCCAACAGAGAAGTCGCTATTACTGGTGCAACTTCTCAAAATATAATCCAAAACAAAAAGTTTTACGCAACAGTGTTCCTTATAGTAGCCATCTTTTATCCACACTTTTTAACGAATAGTAACAGTATTTTCACATTAAAAAATTAATAGCTTGCTAATCATAAATTATTCATGTCCATTTATAACAAAGATTACTTCACAGATCAGTTTAACATCATTAATGCCAACTGGTTGTTTAAACCAGGCTATCTCCGAGCAATCTATGGTGTTTTGCAATCGGCTTTAGTTCGTTTATTCTACTAAATTAACCAGAAAAAAACATACATATCTGAATAATATTACTGCAGGTACTACCTTTCTTGAAGCACCGAGCTGCGGTTTAGACGGTCAATTTTCAGTATCATTCAGTCGCCCTTTTTCAAACACAAGCTGTCCAGGTTTTGATTCATCGGTAATTGCTAACTCTTCATTGGTCTCTAAAAATTTTCATCAGAAAAGTTATTTAATGTCTTTTTTTGTATAATACGAAAAAAATTATAAACTAAAACTAATAATGTTGTTATAACTCAGTCGCTTAATATGCACTAGATTTTTGGGTCAACAATCATTCAAAAACTTCTTACAGTTTACTCTTGGGTATATTTAGCAAAAGCTAGATTTTTAAGGTAAATAACTGCCAGTTTACTTCGCAGCTGGACTTCCAGTTTCGCAATTGCTCCTTTCCGGACTTCAGTATGTTAAGTTCAAGTATTTGAACAGTTTTACAAACCTAATTCGATTACCTCTAAAATTAGTTTATTCGTAAAAAATTCCAAAAATTCTTGATTAATTTTGTTGCTGATCACAGTCCTCTGTTTTCAGAGATGCACCTAAACTGTATAGGAACCTGGAAAGGAAAAAATGATGAGAAATACCTTGCAGTTGAGGACGAGGAAAGTGGTCAAATTAGATGTGGCGTAAGATAATTTCTTCCTTACGTGAAATTGAACAATCTAAAATTAAATATTTTTTTTCTACCTTTCTGCGTATAAGTTTACTGCAACTTGATACAACCAGAAAACTCAAAAATTTTTTAAATTAAGAACTATACCGTTGGTCAATACATTTCACTTGTCACGAAAAGGATGTGAGATTATGAGCTAGTTTCATAAACTTAGAAAAATAGTCCATATTTCTAGATGCTTATGCGACTGTCACCCGAGAAACTGGTACTTCATATGTCCAGTAATGCTCAATGCGATAAGCTTTCACCGAATTCAACTTATGCTACTGATACTTATCGTTTCCGACACAGTCAGAAGTTTCCTCCCACTAAATCACAAATATTGCCTATTATTTAGTTTTTACAATACGTTTGAAAACAACATTATTTTATTGTTTCTAGATTACTAAACTAATAGCACTTTTCGGTAGAGAACTGAAGAACCAAGTGAGCGAAATTAAGACAAAATCCATAGAAAATGTAGTTTAGAACAAAACTTCTTGAGTATCCGTTTCTTAAGCCTTTATTTCTGTTAATTCCAAAATTTACCTTTTAATAGGTAACTTTCCAAAAAAAAAAAGCTGTTGTTTAAAATAAGTTCCCTCTGATTATATTGTCCGAACTGGCTTTTAGAAAGGTGTTTTGAATGTGGAGGTGATTTTCTGCTTGACATTTAAATTCTGTTTTGCTCAATCAGGCCGTATTACTTTTGTTTAAGCAACTGGAAAAGATTGTGCTAAAAGTGTTGATTTTAAAAAACTAAGATCATCTAAGATGGTCCCGCATTCATATCCTTGCTTCAAAAAAATCCAACTACCTTGTCTTTTTTTGGGTATCACTTCACAGAACTAACTGGACAGAAATCGTAATTTTTAATAATTGGAAGTCTTGCTATCACTTCCTTTAGTCGCTTGCAAGAACACAACTTGATTCAGTCGCAAAAAATAGAGCTCCACGACCAAAAAGCCAACCGTAAATACGACTTCAGAAAGCTTTTGGCAAAAGCGCACAAACAAAGCGTTAAACGGCTTTCGGAATCTGTCAAATAGAAATGAAAGAAATTACTAAACATTTCTGGACGTTATTTAGCGAAAGCATGAACTTATAATGGAAAAGTGTAAAACTATCAGTTCGTAAAATTGTGAAGTAAAAAAACCAGAAGCTTTGCCTTGGTAGAGATTAACCAACAATTTGAAAAATTCCGTTAATTTTTTATCAATTAAACTAAAAATAAATTTAGAAAAATCACAACGTAATTTGGCAGTGTGCCGATTCCCAGAGTGGCTTCAAGGCGGATACAGTGACGTGACCATAAATGGAGGAAAATTTATCTATAAATCTAGCGCTCCAGAATCCGGATCAGCAGTGTCTTATTGTATCGATGCTGATGAAAATAGAGTAGCCGTCTTTTCGGAAACCTTGTGGTTAGTTGCTACACAATAGTCTTCCTAGTTAGTGCCTCAGTTAGAGATTTGATAGCATTAAATATGGTTTTGCTTTTGCTTAAAAATGATATGGAATAACGTTTTAAAAAGTGCTCTCCAAATCTGAATGCTAATTAAAGAATTCCAGTGAGGAAGCGGTTGGTTTCCACTGTTTCTGGTTTTCTTCAAGATCTGATTCCGTTGTTGAATTCAAAACTACAGGTCGTTTCGATAACTATAAACCGGATCTTTGCAGGTCATATTCCCTTCGTTTGTTAATACTTCATTTTCTTCCTGAGTCTTTTTGGAGTAGTAACAGTAGCTGAATAAAGTTAATAGTTTAGGAATGACCAAGCGTTCGACCGTTCTTCATGGGCAGCTATGGTTGCTGCAAAACCTGATTCTGTCTCTTGCGGTTATACTGGCATATATGAAAGTCCAACAAAAAGTGGAGACAGTGAATGTTACCGAATGACGGTAGATTGTAAACAGAATAGCATAATGAAGGTGACAGCTTATGAGTGCTCAACCGGGATCACACACGACAGTAAGCTCCGTTTTATTACTGTACATCGGAAATCCATATTAACCGCAAAACTCAAATGTACCATCAGAGGTTACCATTACCAATAACATGTACTTTTTTTTAGCTCGTTCCTATAATTGTCTTGCTGTATGGAAGGAATCTGAAAACCTCTTCATCTACACACACCAGACAATCCAGAGACAAAATAACTGCTTTGTAAGCAAAATCTTTAGGAGAACGACGTTTTCGACAAATTGCATTTGATTACTATTGCAAAATACTACCTGAGAGAATTAGTTTTATTAATCTAAGCAAAGTCGTTTGTTTTTCCCATAATTTTACATAACGTGCAGTGAGCTCAAAATACGTTACCGTTAGGAACACTTTACATGCAATAACGAAAAGCAACAAGACCCGAACAGAAATGAAAACTGTTTAGACAACAAGAATTCAAAACGGCCTTCTATATCTCTCTTCCAGCGGGCCGCATTGTCAACGGAATTATAATTTTACTGCTAACAACGAAAAAACTATAGTTCTAGAGCAGAAAAGTAAGTTCACACCAACTATGATCATTTTCTCAACTACAATGAGGATTAAAATCTTGTAGTGCCAATTTTCATTACAAACCACAAAAAAAGACGGCTTTTTACACCTCTTTTTGTAAATTATACTGACTGGCAGAGGTGGCAAAAAAAGAAGTACCATTTTTAAATAACCAACATCTTTGCAGCGCCTTATTTATAAATATACCCGTCTAAATGTACTATTTGAAGATTTCAATTTTTTTCCTATTTTAGCTACATGTGCAGAAAAGCCGAAAAAACCAGATAGCATCAAAAAGCTGGAAGTTAATGAAGACATTAAGGATGTTAGAACTGTTCAAGGCGTAAGTAATGTTAATGTCACAAATCGAAGATACTATCCAAGCAACAAAAATGTCTCATATTATAGAACTGTAGTATACAGCAAAGCACCGCTTAGCTATTTAAGCGTGCACCTTTTACCAGTGATAGTTATTTTGGCAGTGTTATAACTTCTTGTTGTTATTTTAATGAACTGTTGTTGTTGTTGCTATAAAGACATAAACTCGTTGCCTAGTGTTCGACTCCAGTTATGTTGCAACTGCGTTGCTCAGTTACTTCAGCATAAGTCGTTTTCCTGATGAACCATAATATCATCAATGGCCATTCTGGAAATTTGAAGATCCATTTAGCCACATAATGCGGCCTACTTGCTAAATAACTCATTAAGCATAGTGTTGTGAAAAATAATGGAAGGTTCAATTTATCAAAGAATACTCGCCGACTGGGTTTACTGTTCAGCCGCATCAGTCAAAACCCTTTCGCGTCGTTTCATGGCATAGCTGTAGTCTACAGTTCCAGCTTGTTCTTCGCCCTCGTCAGAATCTGTCGTAACTCCGGTGAATCTTGGGTTTCCAGTTTCATCACATATTTTATCAATTATTTGGGTGTTAATATGACGTCTAATATCAACCCCAGCTTCTTGTTCTTGTAGTTGCTTTATCAGTGCATAAGCCTAAAATAATTTGATTTGTAAGCATAAGGAACTACAAATTTCTAGAAGGTGGAAATAAAAGTAGGCTTTGTTTTTGATCACTTAGTTTCTAAATAGGTAGCTCCTTAAAAAATTTCCATGCAAATAGAGGCAAAACATCTATTCTTGTGCAAAACTCCGCTTCAAACAATGATAATAAGAGTCATAGTAGTTTTCTCCGACAACATTAGATTACCGTCCTGTCAAAGTGAATTAAGAAAAAAAATGATTAATAAATACGCAACAGTTTGCCACATACCTTTCTGTAGTTTTCGTTTCTAACATTATGTACCACCAAAACTGCGTAAAGGTCGCCCACACGTACATACTTAACTCCTTCTTTATCATTGATCAGAGCTTCTACTTGCCTTACAGCATCAAACGGGTCTTCATCGTAAACACTAAAAAGTATCAAGTATAACAAAAAACTCCACTATTTCCCACGAAACTAATACATAACAACTACTGTCATTGTTATTCCTATGAGAAAATATACGGTAACTCGTCACGCATTTGGATTTGTTATCTTCTCTCAACTATATGCTCCAGAATTTTAGAACTGCATTGACGAAACGAGCTGAGAACAGAAAACGACGATGAACGTTTTTAATTTGTAGTAAAAATGTGTTTATGCCTGTAATTCTTACGGGTCTTTAAAGAATAGAGGAATCACTTAGTTCCCAAGCACAGCGATTGGGTATTGTAGAAAGATCAATGAAAATTTAAATTTCGCTCACTTTCTAATAGCCATAAATTTTTTAATGTCTAGTATCGCTTTCTTCAGCCCTTCTTGCCTTTCCATCAACGAGATGGCGTTCTTTGGATCTTTTTCTAGTGCCTTTGACAGACATCTCTGAGCTTCAATCAGAGCTGCACATGCTTTCTCATAGTTGCGGTAATCGTCAATTTCAGCCTTAAATTTAAATGTATATTGACTCGAAAAATTTTTTAAAAAATTTAGCTAGCATTTAATAAACCAGGTTATGTTCCGTTCACGTTTATGTAGAAATTCTAAGCTAAGGTTTCATGTTTCGGTTAATTTTTTACGTAAAATGTAAAAAAAAAAACAACGCTGTAAAAACGTGATACCGCTGCACAAGCCTCATAAAAACCAGTCAAATGCTCATAAGCGTTGGCCTTGGTATACAGTAAAACAATATGTTTCAAGATATTTTCGTCGTTCTTCCAGTCTAAGGTTTGCAAATAATTTGCAGCCAAAATATTTATGTTTGGATCTCGAGCTGTATTTGCAAAAAATATTATCTTCTCGGTGTTCCCTGTCTTCAATAAGCAACGCATTGCCTAAAACTTCAATGTAACACCAAAGTCAACAATACCTCCACCAGAGTGTGGCAGTTAATATTAGTAAGCAGGGGATTGGATACTTCGTAATGCACTAACTACAGAAAAAATACTTTTTAAGAAAAGA
>UXUI01007463.1:0-10848 GCA_900576705.1 Enterobius vermicularis | reverse complement strand
TTTTTTTTTTTTTGAAATTTCTCAGCCTTGTCACATTTTGCTATCGAGACGTAATACGTAGCATCACTTTGTAGGACCTTACCAATTCCAGCCGAAGTACAAGAATTGGCAGACAAGCATGATTTTGAGGTCAGTGCGTACGTAATAAATGCTTACGAGGAGCAAACTCGGATTCCTCACAAGGTAAAAATTTGTTTTTACTTTGTATTTTTGTGCTTTGAGTTATGTTTCAGTAAAGTAATCTAGGTTCGTATTGCGGCTATTCAAAACGCGATTGTAAAGAGTACCACTGATCCCGTGCAACAGCAAAGACAGGCGATACATGACCGTGTTAAACTAATGATTGAAGCCGCCGCAGGCTGTGGTGCAAACATTATTTGTATGCAAGAAACGTGGAGTAAGTTATTCCCTCTCTGCAGTCAGGGCAGTCTTTTAGCTCATTTGCATAGTAATGTTTGTTTTCTTCAAAGAGTCTGATTCTTCTTTTTGTCAAGAGAATATGGTTTTTTCAGCCATGCCATTTGCATTCTGCACTCGCGAGCGTTTGCCCTGGACGGAATTTGCCGAATCAGTAGAGCACGGCCCAACAACTCGACTTATGCAAAAGGTCTGTACGTCACTGATATTTTCTGATTTTCAAACCCAATTTGATCTTGACTTTGTGCTAGGTTGCAACCTTCACTTTTTGTAACATCGCTTTTTCCTTTTACGAATTCTTCATATTTAAACCACGCCTTCTGATTTAAGCTTGCCCGTGAATACGGCGTAGTCATTATTTCACCCATACTTGAACGTGATGAGGATCGCGATGATGTTATCTGGAATGCAGCTGTTGTTATATCTCAAACTGGGCATGTTATTGGCAAGTCAAGGAAAAATCATATTCCACGAGTAGGAGATTTTAATGAGGTAAATGAGTTATAAGATTGGAGTGTTGATATGAGTTTAGCCGTACAATATTTAACAATCGATTTTCAACCTTTTTTTGAAAACTGAAATTTGTTCTGTATAAGGTTCAGTCTGAAATGCATCTGTGGTTTTCTTTCAGTCGGCTTACTACATGGAGTCAACCTTGGGGCATCCAGTTTTTGAAACTGCATTTGGTAATCATAGTGAAAAAAATTATAGCTCTGTAAAGTCATACAAGGAACAGTCTCTTTTGCTGCTGTCTGTGTGATGATTTCGGATTCCTTAACAGTATGCAGAGAATGCAAGAAAGCCTCCTTTGATTACAGGTCGAATTGCCGTAAATATTTGCTATGGACGTCACCATCCTCAAAATTGGATGATGTATGCCCTTAATGGAGCAGAAATTATATTCAATCCCTCAGCAACCACTAGTGGACTTAGGTATTCTAGTGCTTTAGTAATTCACTTTGTTGCAATAATTGAACTACTGAGTTATAAGCTGCGCCTTCATGTTTTCAAGTTTTTTTCATTCTTATTTTCGTTCTCACTATATTTTTTACAGCGAACCTTTATGGAGGATTGAAGCAAGAAATGCTGCGATAGCCAACCATGTTTATACAGTCGCCATCAACCGTGTTGGTACTGAGGTTTTTGAACATGAATTTACCAGCGGTGACAGTAGACCAGGCATGTCGTTTGAGTAACGTAATTTTTTAAACGGTTTTAGTTCGATGTTTTTTAAGAACTTCTTTCTCTTAAAATAACTTTTTGGCCCCTTTCAGCGCACAAGGAATTCGGACCCTTCTTTGGGAGTTCCTATGTTGCAGCGCCAGATGGTTCTCGTACTCCAGTGAGATCGAGCTTTTAAGTTTGTCTGTCAGGCTTAGCGTTGAATTGATCTTTTGCTTTTTAGAGTTTATCGCGCCTTCGTGATGGTGTTTTAGTTGCAGAAATTGATCTCAATCTGAATCGACAGACTAAAGATATTTGGGGGTTTAAGGTTGGTTCTCATTTTTGAAAAGTATTTAGTTTGCTTGCGTAACGACTAGATCGACTATAATTTTCCTTTTTTTAGTAATTTGAGTGACCAAAGATATTTAGATGACTCAAAGACTAGAATTGTATTCAAAGGAGTTGGCTGAGGCTGCTGATCCGTATTACAAACCTCACATCATTCGCGAAGTTTGATAATGGTTTTTTCAAGTGTGTGTTCGCTGAGGAAGCTATTTGTCAATAGATATTTAAGATGTATTAAGATTTATTTGGTTGTTTTTGTTACCGTCGTTTAACCATTCATCCTCAAAATACTTCTAATTTTTTGTTGTGTGTGGTGTCTGTTTGTTCTCGGCTATTATGGTCTGGCAGTTTTTTGCTGTTTAAGTGGTATCAAATGAAGAGCTGTTGTGGTGTTGTTGGTAGAGTAGTGCATTCAATTCTAATTAAAAGTCTCTTTTTTTGAAACGTGAAGGACGACAGTCATGCGATATGGATCAACTGCAACGAGGTATCTGGTAGTTTTACTGTTGTTTAGCCAGTATCAATTCTTCTGTACTCCCTAAGAAACTTGAATTAGGGAATGATATCCGTAGTTTTGGGATTGGTTTTATGGGTGTGCTAAATTTTATATTAACAGATAGTTTGTTGAAAAGATGCTTCTAAAGTGCAAACATTAGCGGCTTTAAGCGTTGAGCAAAATGCGTTCCACTGCATGTTTAAACCTGCAGTTGTCAGTTAGTTGATTAGCTGAAGTCTGATCCTTAACGTCAGTGTCTGGTTGTACTATCCGTACTTTACCAGAGGTGTAAGGCTGTCCTTGTGATTTCCTGAAAGTACGCTGTTGTTTTATATTTTTTTATTTTCTGAAATTTAAGAGTTTTCTAATCTGCTTAATTAAAGCGAAAAAAAGGAAAATAAAACGCTTTGCTTTATCGTTCATCACTTTTGAGACAGATTTTAATACCCAAGTCAGTACAAAGAAGTCTTCTCTTTTTCCTGATAGAATAACATTATGAAGGAGGGTTAAGTAAGGTGGGCCCTATCCAATTATTAATTTCAGTGGTATTTAGGCAGAGTAGAGGGTGATATTGGGTGTTGCACTTCTGATTGGTGTTCTAGAGAGAAGTCGCTAATATAGTGAACTCTACTCTACATGCAGTGATTCAGCGTGAATGTTGAACTGTATCGTGTCCTCTAAAATCATTAGTTTCAAAACAAGAGGCTAATAATGTCAATATTATGCAGTAATACACTGATGTTAGTCAAACTGACAAGCATGACTGTAGGCAGCGAAAGCAAATCAGTTTTTACTGAGCAGAACAACGGAAAGGGCTTAGAGTTTGGCAGCATATGTTTTACAACTGGCAGCAACAAATGCTGACCACTGACCAATATGCGTATGCGGTTAACAACGTTAGAGGCCGTGCTTAAAACGGAATGTCTCGTTTTTTAATTAATGTTTTTAAAATTTTTTTTCAATTTGCTGAATTTCGAGCAAACGGAAGAATTGAAAATTTTATAATTCAGCAAATCTTGTTTTCTTCCCCTGTGTAGAAACAATATAAAATTTTCGAAAGTGCCTATTCCTCGTTAAGTTTCTAACCTCGAGTATTCAAAATAAAAAACAACAAGATTACTAGTATGTTTCATAAAAATTCTCTTTTCTGAAGTGTAAGACGTTGCGTCGATTGCTTAAAATTTTTAAAGCAGCAGTCGAAATAAATTTTATTTGGCGTTGGAGCCTTTGCAGGTATTGTGTTAACTCTTATAGATAAATGAAACTTGCGTTATTATTGGTAAGCATTTTCGTTCAACGCACTGCTGTTGCCACTGAACAGTGTAATCGCCGACTATATGAAACAAACAACGAAAAGACGCCAGGAAACAATGGCTTTGTTATCGAAATTTCTAGTGCTACTATAGCATCGGAGGATAGTGCAACGAGCTATCTGCCTGGAGACAAGTACACTGGTATTTTATATTTTCTGAACTTACTTTTTTTGCTTTTTGCTTCAATTATCTCTAACTACACGGTCCTGCCTCTGTTCACCTGAATGCTGTCACAATTAGAAGACAAATGGCTTCTATCTTTGGCTATACTGCGTATTATTATCGGCTGTTTCAGTTAAGCTAAGAGGATGGCAAACCAAGTATACCGTCACAACATTTCGCGGCTTTGGAATATATGCGCAGTTTGAGGACAACAGACCAGCGGGTAAATTTGAAGTAAGGAAATCTACAACTATTATATAAAGCGTACTTTGTTTCTGGTACTTGCAAATGGTTTCTGTGAAAACTTTTAGCTTTTTGACACGGATAGTGATGCTCGAATAGCCCCGAGTTGTCGCAGAGCAGGCGTTTCACACGCAAATCTGCGGCCGAAAACCTCGGCTCACGTCCTTTGGCGTGCTCCATTCAGTTCAGATGCTGGCTGTGTCATTTTCCGAGCTACTGTGATAACTTCAAAGCAGACCTGGTATGCTGACGATGGGCCTTTAACCAAAAAGTTTTGTTTGCAAGGTATTTCGTAATTTTCAAGGAATCTTTCATGCCTTTTTGCGATTTCTGGATTTCTTACCGTAAAATTTTCACACTTTTGTGCAAGCTGACCTAGGTTAATTTTTAAGGCTGTTAAACTGAAGTTTTCATCTACTTTAATTAAGTAAAATTTTTTTTCAAATAAAGAGTACTTTAGCACTGAGTACCTTAGCACTAAGTATGTAAATTATAAGCAGAAATTAGCAGATATATAGAATAATTTGGAGTGATATTAGCTAAAAGCATAGAACGACGAAACTGCTAACAGGTCAGCAGTGTTTTAGCAATTAAAATTTTCTTTCCAGAAGGGTATAAAAAAGTTGAAGTGGTTGACGACCCAAATGTTCCGTGTTGTGCTTGCGACGAAGCAAAGTATGATTTAGAATTCACTGGCTTGTGGTCTAAAGAAACTCACCCTAAAGACTATCCATCATGTAAGTATAAAAATTGTTGCCTCACTTTTTATAGATGTTTTAAAATACCAAATAGATTCTAATTTTGCAGATATTCTTTTGCTGCATCATCTACACGTCATTGTAGGTTTTTTCAATAATTTGGTCTAAAATTCTAAACTTTCCAGTAGAACATCTGACACACTTCACGGATATGTTGGGTGCCAGTCACAGCAACAACTACACAATGTGGAAGTTCGGGACGATTGCAACTGATGGGCTGAAAGAAATTGCGGAGTGGGGCAACACATATAAGGGTGAACAGGAGATGAAAGCTAACGTACTTGATCACTTTTTAAGAAAAGAAATAATTTTTTTGCGATCAGTAGTAACATCGCTCCTAAATGAGTGGTTACTTAAGTGATGATTTCATTGTACTCCTGTCGAATCTGTAGTTTATATATGCCTCGTAAGTGCTACTTTTTATTTGTTTTTTTTTTTTGCTCTTATTCTAGGCGACTGAAATAAGAACATTGATGAAAATCAAGGGTTTATGGTATCCGGAGGTTCAAGGGAAAACTCGAAGTACGTTTCAGGTTAACAGGTGACAAACTGTTCCCTTTCCGCTGGCTTTGTTTATTGTTACAAATATTCTCGTAGCTTTTTCAGAACTTCTTGTGCTAATATTGGCTTTAGAACACCAAGCCTATTGGTGCATTGGTTTGCCCCAAAATAGACAGTTTTATAGTTGAAGGAATAAGAAAAAGTATTCCAAAGCGAGAATTTATCGCAATTTTAGGTATCACCATCTTGTTTCGCTAGCAGCTATGTTCGGACCTTCACCAGATTGGTGTGTAGGAGTATCGTCAATTAACCTGTGTCTTCCTGACTGCACTTGGGCGAAAGAAAGAGTTTTTGAACTACTGCCGTTCGACGCTGGTACGGACAATGGACCATCGTATATGGTATTGAAGAAAACGTTTTTTTAGCTACAGTTTTTGTTTTTAATTGAATTTTATGGGAAGAATATTGTATTCATTTTAGTCTCCAAATAATCCTGCGGACCCACGAGTGCCTGTACATCCAATAACAACAAAACTAGACAAGTTATCTCCGTTTTACAATGAAGAAAGCGATGTCATACCTCCACTGGCTAAGCTTGTACTAACTGTTAAGGAGGTCACCAAGTCAGAATGTAAAACAATTGAGCATTATAAGAAAATCGCATTCAATGCTACAAATACGAGCGAAGATGAGGAGTACAAAGATCGTAGTAAATATTTCCTCATTTTATTAATAGTTAAAATAAAATTTAGTTCATTTTGAAATTTTAAGTCTACTATGCTTTGTAAAAAATTAAGGAGAATGCATGGTTACAACTTGGGAACCGTGGTCATTGTGTTCTGCAACGTGCGGTAAGGGTATCCGTATGAGATCTAGGGTTTATGTTTTTCCAATTAAAGCACAAATGTTTCACTGTCATAGACAAGTGATTGAACGACAGTTTTGTAATGCAGCTATATCTGAATGCAAAGGTAAGTTCACTTCTCACACTGAATTTTATTGTATATTAAGTAAACAGTGAGGCATTAGAAAGCATCTATTCGTGGCAAAATGCTGTTACTAATGCTTTTTGCAAACACTCGTTGCTTTCGTATGTTAATTCAGAGCAGTTAAATCGACAGAAAATAATGTCATTTGGTATGTATATAACTGACTAAAATTTAGCTCAAAGTTTAATTCACTTGAAGATTCCGATGCTTTCAACTCTAAATGTGCTGTCAGTAACTGGAATCCCTGGTCTGATTGTTCGGTTACATGCGGAGAGGGTGTAAGAAGCCGTACGAGGAATTTCAAAGAAACTACTTCAGATAAAAGCATTTGTCCAAATGTCAACCTTACACAGTCTGAGAAATGTGTAGGTCAGTTGTTGTAGCCCACTTTGAAAAGATATTGTGTTTTTGAAACGATAGAGTCTGTTTAGGAGAAAACGGAGAGGACTGTTTAGTAACGCCTGATCCACTCTGTAAGGCCACCTTATGGAGCGAGTGGTCTCCATGCAGTGCATCTTGTGGTGATGGCGTACGAGTAAGAACTCGATTGTTGTATTACACCGAACATGAGCAAAGATGCTCGCATATTAGTCTCATAGAAAAAGATGTCTGTCAGTTACAGTCTTGTAGAAGGCTTTTGGGTGCTCATATGAAAGGTGGGTTTATTAAAGTTGTCGCTGTAAGCCTATTTCTTAAGATGACAGCGTTTAATGGGTCATCAATGGTGTAACAACAGTTGTTTAATTTTTGTTTAATTTACATAATTTGAAGTATTATATAATTGTTTATTTGCTTATGTACGCCTGATCAATTTGTTTTAGAAATTTGTGAGGAAGAAAAATTAGACGGTCAATGTGCAGGGAAATTTCCGAGATATTGGTATAATTCAAGGAAGAAGCGTTGCGAGCGATTTATATATACCGGCTGTAAAGGCAATCGTAATCAATTTGAGACGGAAGAGGAGTGTAAAAGAATTTGTGTTCCTGGTTACGAGGCTGTTAACAAAGAAATTGGTTAATTGTATTTAAGGTCTTAATAACAGTGTAATAACAGTTTTCAAAAGCATAGCATACACTTACTGTTCAAAGGATATCTGCGCGAATGGAATTTAAGGATAATACACTTAGTTTTCTCTGTTATGTCAGATGTAAGTCTAATTTAGCATGATTTCCAGTACCCGGTCACCAGCTGATTAACGAATTTGGTGTTGAAGAAGTTGAAGATGGCGGAGAGAAGGTGGATTGCGTTGTTTCTGAATGGACACCATGGGGTAACTGTTCAGTTACCTGTGGTGTAGGTAAACGACACCGTTCGCGACAAATTGAGGTAACTATTAAGTTTTTGCTGGTAATACTATTCATACAGTAGTAGATACATGTAAAATTAAGAAGTAGCATGAGTAAAAACCTGAGATTTTCGGGTAAGCGGTTATATCAAGAGCAGTTTTCTGTTATCAGAACGCCATAACTTTTTTAGATATTTCCTCGAAATGGTGGAAAAGCTTGCCCAGAACACTTGGTTCAGGCTGTTCGATGTGAACTCAAGACATGTGGTATTCAGCTTATAGACTTTATCTCTACACTGCTAGGCATTAGAAGTTTAACGCCATAGTGTTAATTTATCAGTTCACTGTTACAGCAGTTGAAAAGTGTCAACTCGGTCAATGGTCACCATGGTCTCCATGTCCGACGCCCTGCGGAGGTGGTAAACAGCACAGAAGACGAACAGTCATAAAACCGCGAAATTTTGTCGATGACGGTAGTGATCCGATTTGCAGTGCTCCAGAAACTGCTACAAGATTCTGTCCAGTAACGTGTTAGGGTGGATACATCTTATACCACTAGCCAAAAGAGCATTTTTTTGCTCAGTGACGTTTAGGTGCTTTATATTTATATATTTAAATCGTTTAAGAAAAGAGTAAAAAACAGTAAAGCTATTAACTTCAACACATTTTCTCTTGTTTCTTTTTTTATTTTAAGGGAAATTTATCTAATCATTGTTAATCCACGGATAAAATGTAGATTTTATTGAGAATATTTACTGTTATCTGGAAGAAATCCTATCATATCAATGCAAATAGTAGGTGCTGAGGTTTCACTCAAACATTGAAACTGCGGGCATTTATGTATATAAAAGACTATCTGGCAGTTGTTAGTTTTATCACTATTAACACTTTTCATTTTTTATCTTGAAAAGTAGTGACATAAAGAGGGACTTTCAGTTTATAAAGAAAAAATGTTGTAGCGTAACTGTGTTGTGGAGCGAACCTCGCAGACATTTTTTTAATCTTTTCGCAGTAATTGCTGTGACGTATTTAGAGAATGAAAATTTTTAGGAAATAAGAAATGGACTTTTATCTTTATTTTTTTCTAGTTTATTACAAAAGATTTCAAAAAAAGATTTTGAAGGTTCGACGAATCTGCTGTTTTAAATAGTTCCTCTTTTCGTTATTTATTGTGGCACTGTATTAAAGCACTGAAATAAACAACTAGCTTTGTGTTTCTAGATTATTAGGTACCGAAAACGCGCAGTTCACCAGGTTCAAGTCTCGATACACTTGTTTTCTTGCTTTTCTTCTCTTCAAATGATGATGATGACTCATCAATAAAAGGATAGTTTTCAGAAAAACCAACAGGAATCAGAAATCGACTCCGTCGTTCACCAATGTAGAACCACTGAAAGAATGCTGTTCAATTTAGCAGTGATAGATTACTTAGTAACCGATAGTGATTCTTTTGCATTCCCAAAAGGGCTCACTATATTGGGACTAAATTCATTAACTTTTACTATATGGTATAACTACTGTGTGCTTGTTTTTTTCTGCGGATTTAAAATTAAGTGAAAAGTCAAAAAGCGGCAAAAACCGTTTCGAAAAAAAAATTTAGCCCAACAAAAAATAATCAAATTTTTTACCACTGAAATTGCTACTGCAGCACCAACAAAATATCCAAAAATCACGTCTGAACGGTGATGCATATTATCAATAATTCTTGTATAGCCGACATACAATGATAATCCAATAATTGCTGTTTGTATAACATGCCGAACTACAATCAGATAGCTGTTTAAGGGCAACCGGTAGTATAAATATATCTGAAAACTGAAAATTATTTTCTTAAATCAATAACACTAACACATGAATTATTTGTCACAATTAACCTCACCGATACTGCGGTAGCAAAAATTTTACTGTCCTCATCCTTTTTTTACTTTAGTTTTTATTTCGTTTAGCAAAAGTTCATTTATTTTCTACTTTTCAAACAAAATTAGTTCATTTTTTTATACACTTTCGGCTTTCTCTGGTGGTTTAATATGTGCTAAATCTACTAAATCACGGGGAAGACGAGGGAACGTACGGAGAGAAAGACGGCTGCTGTCATTGAATGGGCAGCATGACCGCTAAAGAACGACTTTCTAGCTTCTAGAATGCCGTCGACATTTGTACCAGTACATTCATAGTTTTCTATAAAAGTCGAATTTTCGCAGAGTGTTCTATCAAATTCTGGTTGACAGACTTCAATGAAAAATGGTCTTAATCGTCCCACAGCGTATTTACAGCCGTCAGTCAACATCAGCGTTACTAGTAGTGACAATAAAGTATACCCTAAAATATTAACTTTGTTAAAAGGTTCAGTCTTTTTAATTTTACACTTTTATACATTTATACTTTATATGAACAGTTCGTTTGCAGGAACAATGATTAAGTAGTTTCTTTTGACCAAAACTTCAGTTGCTTTTCCAGAAAAAGAGAAATATGCTTTTCCCTTTAATGTTTTTTATTTACAATGTACAAATCTTCAACCTCAGTCGGTATCGAAAAAAAAGCAGCAGAAAAGTCGTTTTTTTTCATCTTTACTGTTTACCAAGAATAGTCGCTGAATTAGTCAAAATATTCTTCTTTTCTTGGCAATTTTCTGCATAATAAAGCTGAATTAACTAAGAAATAAAATTGCTTTTTTTGAGTTGAGGTATAAATAAACAGATTTTTCTGCCAAAAATTATTGTTTTCACTCAGTTTGGCTTCTGCAAATTATTTTTACTTTGTTTTTTTTTAAACATTGTTCTAAACGTTTTTGACGTTTTGTGAAATAAATGCACGAAACACCTCTTAGTTTGATTTTTTCAATTTTTTTTTAGCAGCAGCTTTGTTATATAGAATAATAAGTTAAACAGAAGCGAAACGTATGCGTAGGTATCCCGAACAGTTTGATCCTATAAAAGAAGGCAAAAAAAGTCAATTGGCCTCTTTTTAAATACAATAACTTTTAAACAGAGGTATATATTTGTTGTTTACCGTAATATTTGAAGAAGTATGGAACTATTTGATTTATTCGTAGACCTCTATATTTGAAAATCTCTCTGAATGAACATAGACGGATTTTTTCACCAATTAAAATCTGTAACTGATCAAAGAGTAATAAATTTGATAAAAGGTAATAGAGTATCAATAAATTTTTTTT
>UXUI01007462.1:14718-36474 GCA_900576705.1 Enterobius vermicularis | reverse complement strand
AGTAGTAGTAGTAGTAGCAGTAGTAGTAGTAGTAGTAGTAAGTTGTTGAATTTGGAATGTTTAAAAACAGAATAATTTGTAATACATAAACTTGAAACATCAGCAGCAATAAAACCCATTAAAAATCCAGCTATTGGACTGATTTAAGCTAAGTGCAAACGATATTCATCTCATTGACAAGCATTAGAAAAAAAAACACTCAAAATGTGGCGCATTATGCAAAATTTTTTCACTTTTGCTTTTCTTTTAACTTTCAGACAGCTGCGGGGAACGGGTCTGATAGGGGTGGGGGAAAGGGGGGGGGGGGGGGAAATCAATGTCTATGCATGTGAAGCGGAGAATGTCAGTGGTTGTTGGTAAAATCAGCCAAGTAATTGTCGAAAGTTTTTAACGTTTGTTAACGTTTGTTTGGGCTGCTCTCTCCGGTCAAAGAATTTTAGGGCTGTGAGGGAGGGATAGGGAAGAAAATAGCAAATGTTGAATTTGAATTTTAGACAAGCAGTTTGTTGTCAAATACACGTAAATGATATTGACAGAATACTTAACTGACTGAATCATTGTTTTTCTTGTTATCAGCATTTACAACAGACAACTTTTTTTTTAACCGAAATTTTAAGCTTATTTTGAAATATCAGTATTTTACTGGTCCAACTAACTCTGCAGTCTTCAATTTTTTATCGTCTTCGCTTGAGAATGATGATGAAAATGACAAAAATAGTGCTTTTCCTTCCAAAATAACATGCCTATAAATATGTTAACGGTGAAAGGCAGCAGTTGTTGGTCAATTCTGATAGGGTTATTGTATAATATGTTTTTCAGTATTATCTGCATAAACTGTTATGGAGATTCCTAATTTCATTCTATGGTCTTGTTAACGTGACTTTTAGATATTGCAGAAACAAAGGTCTATCGTTGACAGGTCTCAATGTCGGCATCAAATGCTTTGGTTTTCAGCTTCAAAACTTTGTTTGTTCCCCGATGTCTGTCTGTTGGTTCAGTGAACAGAACTTTAGCAGCATATCGGCGTCAGTATCACACTTTGAAAACTGGGCCTGAACCTGGTGACAAAATAGTGGAAATAGCCGAAGTATGCGTGCACTTAGTTTATATTTTTATCTTTTGATAATTTTTTGAAATAGTTAAGGGTTTTTCTAGTGCTTTTCTTTTTAGCGTCTAAATAAACACCTTTATTTTGTACTCAAGAAGAAAAATTAGTGCACTAGAATGTTTCAGTTTCATCCACTTCACTCTTTGTTAAATTTTAATCAGAAGTTTCAGGTGAAAAGATTTATGGTAGATGTTATGACAGCTGTTGAAACAGATAAAGCTCATTCTGAGCAGTTGGCTGATGTTTTGGCAGAAGCCGATATGCGAGGACACTACAGTCATGGTTTAAATCGACTTGGTATGGCTAGTCCTCAGAATATTATGTTAATATTGCTTAATCTTTTTTTATCTTTCTTCTTCCTAACTCCTTAATCTCTTCTTTCTTAAGAAGTTATCCCGCAGTTGATTATTGCATATTTAAGATATGTATATGAGAGATATTAAAGAAAAAGCTTGTAAAAACAGCGGTAAACCAGAGGTACTTTGCGAACGTGCTGCTACCGCTTGGGTAAATGGGAATAACCTTCTGGGGCCTGTAGTAGGCAATTTTTGTATTGATTTAGCTATTCAAAAAGCCAAGCAGAGTGGCATTGGATGGGTGGTTGCTAATCGTAAGTTAATTTCTTCTACTCCATCTTACACTGTAAAATCACATTTTATTTATTTATTTTATTTTTTTGATGGTGTTGTAGTTAAAAGAAGTTTTTAAGCATTAAATCTTTGGGATTAATTACATTACAGGTTCTAACCATTTTGGTATTGCCGCTTACTACAGCATGAAAGCTGCTAGAGAAGGCTGCCTCGTGAGTCATTGAGATAGTTCAAACAACAGTAGTTGTGTAAATTTAATATGCATTAATTCCTTGAATGTCTTTGGATAATTTTCAGTGCTTGAGAAAGCGTTAAGTGGAATTAGGGGAGTCTGGAAAAATACTATTAACTTTTTAAGAGACCTTATAACATTTTATCACATCGTTTTTGTACATTGCTCTTTATTATGAATGTAATTGACTTAAAGCTACTGTTTCAGTTATTTTTTTGACACAGATATTACATCTTTCTGCTCGTAATCCTTCCTCAGGAATCTATATTCTATATCAATGAGATTAACTTATTAAAGTAGTGAGAAGACGGTTGAGCACATTTTTGTTGAATATTTCGTTCTGCGCAGTTATGCTAAGCTTTTTTAAGGGATTAGAAGCATCTCAGTGAAGGGATGGCAAGAGGTGGCTGGGGAAAAAAAAATCACTTTAAATTTCTTTAAACCGGTTTTTGTGTAGCAGCACTCCAGTTTAGTTTATCGTAATTTGTAGACAGAACTTAGAAAGCTTTAGCACTGAATGTCTTGACTAGCTGGGCAGATATTTTAAGAGAAAGCGTGCAGAGAATTGCGTGAGTTTCTATTCAGATAAGTATGCTCATTCAAAAACATCTATTCACTCACTTGTAGTCAGCCATTATTCTGGTAATAGGTAGTTGTTAGTTAACCATTTCCTGCCTAAAAGATCTTTCAGGAAAACTAATTACCGAAGACAAGCCTGAATTACGATTAATAATTTATATCATTTTTTAAAGCTGAATGAGGGCCAACAACAATAACTGTTTTTTGTATACGTGGTACAAATCTTATTTTCAATTCATTATATTATTAAGGTTAGAATTAGTTATTGCCGCTTAAATGTGCCGTAGTTTGCAAACAAAAGCGATGTGATAAAGTAACGAGATAGTTTGCCAATCGACTCTTCAATAAATAAGATAATTTCTTCAAACTGATTTTGCTCTTACACCTTTTACTTCTAGGGTTTGGCTTTCACTAATACTTCTCCAATAATGTACCCAACTAGAGCCAGTACACCAGCGTTAGGTACCAACCCTTTAACCCTTGCTGCTGAAGGTCTCAATGGTGATTCTTTTGTTCTTGATATGGCTACGACCACTGTTGCTATTGGAAAGGTTTAAGCCTTCATCAAGTTCCACCGTTTGGAGTTTTAGGGTTAAATTAGCGGTTATCATCGCCATCGCTAATTGGTTTTAAAGTGTAAACTAAGGCTTTGAGAAAGGCTTTGAGAAACTGATAGTATCTCTTGGATCTAAAAAAGTTCATTCTTACTTGATACCTCCGTTTTAAATAACAACTTTTTCTCTTTGGTCTCTACTAAACCTCAATGTAAGCTATGACATGAGAAATGACCACTTATGTTGTACTCATTAAGGTTGAGATTGCAAATCGGAAAGAAACGTCGGTACCTAACAGTTGGGGAGTTGCTGCTGGTGGTAAGGTTACAACAGATACCTCTAAAATATTGCATGGTGGTGGCTTGCTCCCACTTGGAGGTTCGGAAGAATCTGGTAAGCGAAAACAGTAATTCACAAAAATTATCGGTTATTTCAACTCTATTTTTTGTTTAAACTGTGAGGAAACCTTGTCTTTTGCTGTTATACATCGATCTTTTTGATGCCAAAATTTTTGTTTATTTAGGAGGATACAAAGGTTATGGTTTGGGAGCTTTAGTGGAAATCTTTTGTGGTATTTTATCAGGATCTCATTGGGGGCCAAATGTACGCAAGTGGCTTTCGACTTCAGCAGCTGCTGATTTGGTAACGCTTGACTCGCTGTGGCTGTCTGGTTATTTTAAAAAATTATAAGTAATTTATTATAAGTTATCTGTAGTCTGTCTAACCTTCCAGCGATGGAGAAACATAAATTTTTTTTTCTAGGGCCAGTGTTTTGCTGCCATTGATCCGGATGCATTTGCTCCAGACTTCAGAAAAAGAATGCAGCAGTTTATAGATACAATGAGAGGCTTAATGCCGGTAAGTTATTGACGGTAATGAGGCATCAAAGTTATTCATTTTAATTGACTGGTACATATGCTTTGTTCATTTTAAACGTGTTTATCATTTCTTTCTTGACACATTTTTGAAATAATAAACAGCAAACACTATTGTCTAGACATCTTTACAGTGGTTTTAGAATTGTGGTAGAAAGTAATAATCAATTAAATGGTTATTGAAATGTAAGCGTTTTATAATCTACTGGTTTCCCACAACTGCCATGAGGGTCGTAAAGCTTTACCTTGCTTCTGCTTTCAGGCTGGTGAAGAAAACGTACTTGTCGCCGGAGATCCCGAACGAGAGCATATCAAGATGGTTCACGAAAACGGTGGCATTCCATATCATCCTAACCAAATCAAGTTTGCGGTAGGAATATAATGACTTGAAATTGAAAATTTGGAAAGAAGCTCGTTGCTTTTTGTGAACTGTGGAATACTTCATCTGCAGAGGCTATAGTTCACATATTTTTAGGATAACCTGTCGTCTAAACTTGGTATCGAAACAATGAAAGTTAAAAGGACAGTGTAATGAAATGACGACGGATTCTGCTGAATTTGTGCTATTACTAACTAAAACTCAAAATTGCGCTTATTGATGAATTTCTGTGTTTTGTAAATGCTGTTAATTTTTCTGTAAATTACTTTATTTCTTCTGACTTATATGAATCAAGTATTCCTGGTCAGTTTTATGATAGCTAGTACCAGTTCAAACAGTGTTATAACGTTTTCGTGTCTAAATTCTGCCATTCCCACCTGTTATAATCGAAAAGGTTTTTAAAAGTGCAGCCCCGATTACAGGATTTTCTGCTAAACACATTTCAGATAGGGGAAGATAAAGTTTAATGAGACTTCGTCGTTTACACTTAAAGATTGCAGCATCAGCGGGACAGGTTGTAAAAACATTGAAATTAGCATAATGTTAATTTCATCAATTTGGTTAAATCTTACGAAGATCTAGAAATCTTCAATTTTTCTCAGCCCACTGAAGATTCCTTCTGGCTAATTGACCTCGCCGCTAAACATTATCTGTTCCAAAACCAATTTGGTTTGTACAACGAGTTAAATGTCGAGAGAGAGAAAAAAATTGGTTTTTGGTCCTGATTCGCGATTTTCTGCACTTAAGAAAACTTTCCTCAGAAATATAGAAATTCACAGCAAAAGGTTTCATTGCTAATCATTTAATCTAACAGCTGAGATTTATTAAGATGTCTGTTTTATAAGTTTTACATGTACAGTTCCAATATGGTCATACTCAAAAAGTGCTGAACACAGAGTGAAATAAAACTGCCACTTTCTATGAAATACCAGCGGATAGCCAAGTTTCAATATTTCTTCCCGTTTTTCCATCCATGCCCTAGAATTTTTCAAAATAAAAATTTAAGTTTTCACCTGTATTGAGTTGTACAAATAAGACTTGAACTGGTTTGATTACTAACTTGGACCAATCATATCTTTTAGTGTTTTCTCATTTGGTTTGCCGTAAAAAACTTTAGTAGACCCGGAAATTAAGATTTAATGTAAAGTATTCTGGTAGAACACTTACCGATTCCAGAAATCAAGTGTCACTGCATAATGCCTTCCAATTTGATCTACTTTCGTAATTTTGAGTTGCTCGGGTAATGCAGCCTTTATGGCACCCATCGAAGGCATATGTCCGCCCGGGAAGATGTATTTTTTGATGAAATCACTTGACTTTCTGTAGCGATCGTAATAGGCATCTGGGCATATTATTCCCTAAATAAAGTGGTCTCCACTTCATTCTTCAAACATGAATGTTCATAACACGTTGTCATAATTTTTCAAATCTTATCAACCAACAGCCATTAAATTTGTTTCGATTAATAGTTTGATTCTTTACGGAAAGAGTAACTAATAATCACTTGTTAATGCATAGTGCCTTTTGCTTTGGTCGATAGTGATTTTGAACTTTTCATGTAATGCCCATTGAAATCCAGCTACGCACGGCAGAATCTTATAAATTTTCAAAGGAAAAATCTAAACTAATTTACTGTTATCATGTCAACTCCTTATTACTTATGTCAGTTGGGCGGTCAACATTTTCGGTTGTCAATTTATTTAATTTCACTGTAGTTCAGTGTACGTTTTGCTAAATTTTTGTTGGTTTTTTGTGCTATAGTTTGGTGCTATGGAACTTTATGTCTTGCACCCTCATTGTGCTATTTAAGATGCTGGTTAAGTTTTTCAACAGGTTCCCATTTAATCTTCGGTCATTTAAAGTACTCACTTGCTTCGTTAGTTTATAATTCTTCTTATTCTGTAAAATTTATTAGTAATAAACTAGTAAGTGGTAAAAATTTCGTTTATTGAAACTTGACAACGTGTTTTTTAGCAAACGTACAGAAGACCGCTGTGGTGGGAAAAGTAGTTTTTTTTACTTGAAAGTACAGTTAGTGTACCTGGATAAAGGAGATACCACCGGGTTTCAGAGTACGGTTAATAACTTGGAAAAAGTCAGGAAGAAATTCATGCCCAACAGCTTCAATCATTTCTATGGCAACCACTTTGTCGTAAGTATCCTTTTCCATCCTGTATGATACTGAGGTTTATTAAAATGAACACACTGGCAACGGTCAAAAATCTTTCGTTAACTCGCGATAATTTGAACAACTAAAGTAATGACCTTGAAAAGAAAAAAGCAGAACCTGTAATCAAGCAGTTTAATTGTTATTTTGTCTGCTAAATTGTTTTCTTTGATACGCTGATTTGCCAACGCAAATTGTTCTTCAGACAACGTCAAACCTGTCCACTGACATCCGTACCGCTTAACAGCCCGTACCGCAAAAGCTCCCCAACCACAGCCAATCTCCAATATATTATCAGTCGATTTAAGATCCAATTGCTCCAATACTGTATCATATTTTCTCAGCTGCGCCTCTTCCAGCAATTTCATGTCCGATTTTGTTACTTGTGGAAGAGCTAAAAAAAGTCATGGTTTTGACACTTCTTTGGCGTTTGCCTGCGTTACCTGTATTTATAGTGATTGTTGAGTTACATTGATTTTAATGACTGATTTTGAAAAATGGAAGAATTTTTGTTCAAAATATGCTATAAGAAAATCTTCCCCTAAAAAATTATTCAGATTTAAAATGAAATTTCGTATATTTCAAACGATGTTTAAAAGTTGGTGGTTAAGCTACGTACGTTGTTGAAATATGGCACACGAATATGTCATAGACGGATCAAGGAATTTTTGGAACATATCATTACCAAGATCATAGTGATCTTGAATATTTGCTGCACAACCCTCGACTGTATTTCTCTTGAAATGATGTTGTAGGTAGTTTATATAGAATGCAATTTTTTGGATAATCCATATGATACCGTGAAATAGTTGGCTGAACAGCTTTACACAGTACTGTGAACCATCACGTTTTTGCATACATTTGCCATCTTTTTTGCCCTCTAAATCGCGTTTTAAGCAGACCGAAGATCAGCTAATAATAGATACTTATTCTATTCAACCAACAAACCATTTATTCACTAAACGTTTCAGTTTTAGACAACTGAAAAAGTTCCAAAAAATAGCAGGGAAAATAAGCAAAGCCGTAAGAGATTTTCTAATCAGAAACGTCATTGACCAATATACGAATAACTGCTTACTTTTTGCGCGGATCAGCAGTGTCAACAGGTCCTTTGGTGATGGTTCAGCATCCCAGTCACCGTACATAAAAGTTTCACCAAGACCAATTTTACCATCTAAGAGCATGCGGAGGCAAAATTTTATCGGATTATAAATATATAGCGTAACCTTTCGTTGAGCATCTCTGCAAACTTTCAACCATAAACCCTGAACAATTTTATAGTTTTGTAATCTACTTTTAAAAAATGAGATAGTTTTTTTTTTATTTGAAAAACTTCTTTCCTTTTGTGACAGTTTTGTAATAACATAAGTGCTAGCATCTTAACTGCCTAAATAATCTATACTTATATGATGAATAACTACAAAAAATTTAAGGAATTAATAGGCAAAGCAACTATAGATAATGCGATTAGAATACTTACTTTCCTCTGGCCTGCTTTTTCCCATAGGAGAATTGTTGTTGGCTGTTAACAATACAGACACACAGATTTTCCTCAGATTTTTTGACAAGCTTGTCAAAATGTCTAAAAAACAGTATTGTTAAAAAAGCTCCTTACACAAATTTTTAGAGTTTATTTTACCACGGAAAAAGTGAACATTTTTTCATCAACCAATAACACTGCTGTTGCAATAAAATACAGTTTTTTTTTTCATTTTGGGGTATTTCAATAAAATTTAAGAAAAAATTCAAGCAGAAGAGAAAAGAGAGGAGAAAAACAAAGTAGCCAAAAAAAAAAACAAAACAAAAAATGTAGTTTTGACAACTAATGACAGTGTTAAAGACTAGATCTCAGATGCATTAATAACCAATTGATCAACAGCAATACCTTTTAATAAATGGAATAAAAATTAACTGTAGTAACAGCTGATAAACACTGCCGAAACTAAGGCTGTCCGATTTCACATTCAATCGGCCCATTGATCTGTGAATAGAAAAAAAATTTTTTTCTACTGCTGAAACTTTAGCATAAATTAAGCATTGAACTGAATGCTGAAAGCGTTTCGTTGATCGTTTAACAAATTGACAAGAAGTCCAAAAACAAACAAACAAAAGGAACAAAAAAGGTCATCAGTTAGTGTAATAAACTTTTCCGTTAAACTTATTTTTGTGTTAAAGATAAAAATGACAAAACAATTTAAATGTATCAGCGAAAAAAACAGAAAATTAGAAAAAGGAAAAGAAAAAGGAAAAGAAAAAACAAACATCAACACAAATGTTTATTAGTTAATTTGTGCAACAAGAGATTTTACTGCGGTTTACTGAAGTATGTGATCAGTTTATTGATACAAATTTTATTTGTACATTTCTGTGAGTTTTCTTTTGATTAGCGGTGCTTCAAAAAATAAAAAGAAAAAAGAAATTTGACCAATTTTTCATAAAGTCAAATTAAGCAGAAAAAAAAACCGAACAAAAATTATTAATTCTTTGTTGATTGTATATTAAAGGTCTAATAACTAAACTAAAAAAGGTTCAAGATTAGTTTCAACTATAGCAGTATAGAGCACATTATTACGTCTTATAAATCTATACCAAGAACAATATATCTGTATTGCTGTGGTTCAAAACAGCCATAAAACATTGCTGAACAGTTATTTGACCTGCAGTTGATGTGTCATTGTAGTTTCAGTCGCTTGTGACGATGATGATGAGAAGTCAGATTTAAGACTACAAAACAGATTCAACATACTGATAGTAATTATGGTCAGACATTAACATCAACTGGTTTTTTGTTGTTTTTTAAAATTGAACAACTAGTAAATTGATTAATCACTCTACTAAAAAAAATAATAAGCATTTTTTCAGTAATTTACAGTTTGTCAAGTTGTAACTTCTATTTCAAAAGCAATAATATCCAGTGGGTTCAGACAACTGCGAATAATCAACAACTGTCCTGATGACGATACAGGTAATAGATGAATACAACTGATGATACAAAATAAAAACAATTTAGCTTTTTTAAGCCATAAAAATATATGCTACGGTTTTGATACATTAAACAATTAAATAGAAGTCGATTATCTTCTAAGATTAAACTAACGTTTTAGTTGTGCAAATTTTCTATTTTGTTTAACAAAAAGCGAAATTGGCAAAATGGATGTACGTTGATGACGGAAAGACAAAAACCTGAAATTGAATAGATTAGGTGCAAAGGGTAAAGAGAAGAAAGAAGCAGAAATATAAAAGAAAAATTAAATATCTTAAAATATGTGTCAACTGTTAAATCAATTTTGTCTATTATCTGTCGTCAATCCTCCTTCTGAACCAAATTTTACCAGATCGATGTAGTTTGGCAATTTTTAATCACTCTTTCTGGTTTTTTTTCCTTCTCTGTTCTTCACAAATTTTTTCTTCTATCTTCGTTCGGTTTTTTCTTTTCTTTCGCCATAGACGATTCATGCAAGTCATTTTTTCTTTTTAGTGTCGCTGTTGCTGTCGTTGCTGCTGCTGCTGCTGGTGGTGCTGCTACACTTTTTCTGCTTTGTCCAAATTTGAAAATTCCTAACCACAGAACACAAAAAAAATTATTTTTACTTCCGGAAGACCAACTATCAGCAGCTATTTTTTATTTTTATCGGTATCATTGATACCTTGAAATATTGCCTAGAAAAGTAAGCAAAATAATGAAATCTGTGAAATAGTTAACACTGTTTAACAGCACTTGTTCGCTTCTTTTCTCTTCCGCTTACTCATCCAAAACACAATTGCTGTACTTCATCAACTGCAGAAAAAAGTCAACGGAGTATGATGTTTTAAAAAACTAACACAAAAAAAATCAACTACTTAAAGTTACAGTAACCGTAAGCCGGCAAACAGTTTAACGGTACTGTAAAAGGTAAAAAATAGGCAAAAACTGTTCAACAAATAAACTGTTGCGATCAATCAGTGAGGAATTTTTCTTGTATCGACTGACTTTTTCGCTAATCAAAATATCAAAATGAACTTTCAATTGTTCAATAAACTGTTACATCAAGAAGAAAGGAAGACCTATTAAGCGTTAGAATTTTACAGATGTCATCATCATTCTTTGATTATTTCACATCAATTCATCCATTTCTTTTTTCAATGTTTTTAATTAATTGAAATTATTTGACGTTATTTTTGTCGGCACAATTCATCCAAACCGATAAGCTTATCGAAAAAACCAAAATCACTACTTTGAAGAAGGCCTTACTCTGCTGATAAACAAAGACAAATGTTGGATCCAAATTTATTTTCTGCATAACTCCAATTGTGGAAGTTTGGGTATACCTGTGCTGCATGTACTGATATTTGACATAACGGATCACGGCTTAGCAGAATAAACAAAAAAATAATCAAGGCAAGTATTTTTTCCTTTCTCACCCAAAAAATGACCTTTTCGCTTTTGTGGTTGAACTTTGAAAACTATATTAAACAAAAATCAACGAATATTGCTCTAAACAATACTAGATCCTTGTTTTTTTTTCGCACATTTTTACCCCAACACCAAACAGTAAATTACAGACAACAACAAACAACAACATTAACAGTGGTGGCGGCACTAAAAACAACAACTGTGGTAACAAAGTTCAAAATCCACTGGTTCTTTCCAGTGTGCGCCTTATATTGTCTTCCAATCTGCCAACCTGTTCAATGGTTCCGTCGCAAATGCACCAGTATTATTTACCCTACCCCTGTCACCACTCTCACGTACAAGGTTGCCACTAAATATCGTTTCTCTATTACATTGTCCCATCGAATCACTAAACTGTCAAAAAAGCAGTAACTGTAACTGTTATGGTTCACAGCAGTAACAGTGAAGGGGAGTCTTCAGAAGATTAAACCTGGGCGAAATGATTTGTTCAATAATACAGTCAAAAAAATGATGTCAAATATCAATATTACCTATCTAAAAATCCTCCTTAACGAATAAGTCAAATTACGTATTGCATAAAATTTCCGCAGTATCTTTTGAAACGCTGCTCCTGACTGTCACTAACAGAAAAAAACGTATTACAAGAAGATATCTCCAAAAAAGGCCATTTCTTTTTGGCCTTTTTAAGACATCTCATTGTCTTCCCGATATCACTACGAAAGGAGACCCAAAAAAAGACCAATGATAAAATTGATGGCAATTTTTTTTCCGCAACCCCTACACCACTAATTTGAAACTAGAATTCTGTCTTCTGGAAACAGAATAAAGAATGCTACCTGTTAGTCGACCATGAAATCTTTTTTCTATAAAACAGTGAATGCGTACAGTTGTAACTCAACCCCCATCTAAATTTAGAAAGTGCTTGTTTTATTGAAAATAACAGCAGTTCGGTGTCGGTCAGTCCATTGGACAAATGTTTTCCATTCAGTTTTTAAACTACAGAACTAACATTACAATCAGAATTACTCTGTAGCCCAACACAAACAATCATAGCTAGCAATAAACCGAGTAGCAGGTGATACAGATAATCGACAGGCAAAGCTAAGCGACGTGTAATTCTTATTCGCATTTCTTTGTGTAACAAAGCAAATTTTTTTAATAAGAACAATGCTTTATTGTACTGTCGCATAACGACACTCGACACTGGGGAGTCCCCAAACTACCCGTAACGAGGCATAAATTTAGTAGCTGATGAATAATTTGACCTTATTTTGACGTCTGGCTGTTACGCCTCTATTTATGCATCTGTTCTCTTCACAGATTTTGGACGCATTTTCTGAAAATGGAAAAAATTTAAACTAATAGTTAAACGAATAAAATGAGGAATTTTGCCGATTTTCATGTAAACAACGGTTACTGCGCTTGCCAGGAAATTTTAATTTCTGTACGAGTTAAGTGAGGAAGTAATCAAAATTGTTTGCAGTTTATACTCCAAGTACCATTCGCTGCAAGAAAAATATTAAATGCCATTTTGTTGATTTTAAGGATAAAAAACAAGCAGAAACCTTTGCACGGCGACGTATAGTTGAAAAACAATACGGTGAAAACGGCGGTAGCGGTATGAAACGACCAGAGCCTTTCGCAACCTTCAATTCTCCATTTTCCCATACAACCCTGCCGGCAGAAATGGTCATTTCGCAAACGCCGTGGATCTAAACCAAGACATCTTATACAATGTATGTTCGTGTGGGCTTGACCATGTAGTTACGGTGAAGAGTATGGCCTATTTCCCACGTAATCCTTTACCTGAATACCTTCAAAAATGTTTATTTCACATGCATGGTGATGTTTACTCGCAGAAATGATACGTCTTTTGTTGGGATTCCAAATAATAATATCAGCATCCGATCCTACAGCTATACGTCCCTTAAGCATCAATGAGTGTTCATTTAATTTCAGTAGTTACAATTGAAGTGTCCGACAAATAAGTCTCATGTAATGGAATGATAGCAAACCTTTCTAGGGTAGATATTGAAAATTTTTGCTGCTGTTGAACTGTAAAAAAATAAATAGATAAGTAAATCCTGCTATATACATTAATATTGAAAGTTTTGAGAAGATTTAAATATATACAAGTATTTGGCTAAAAATTTAGCACCTGGTAATTTCTACAAAGCGCATAAGATCAAGTTTTCCACTGCAGACACCCTTCTCCCAAACTATACTCATACGGTCCTCTATTCCGTTGACGCCATTTGGGATTTTTGTAAAATCTTTCTTTCCGACTTTTTTTTGAGCAATGCTGAACGTACAGTTGTCTGTTCCAACCAGGTGGAGATCACCACTATAATAACTGCTGCATTCAATAATTTTCAGTAGACCTTTTTAAACATAACAAAAAAATCTATTCAGCAAGTCTAACAAATAAAATGAATAGGCTAAACCACCAGGCCAGAAGATCCATTAAATAATTTTTTGCCGTTGAATCCCTACTTAACGGGGGAGACATGACATGTGCAGCAGCGAAAGTCCAGTCCTCATCGTAATATGAACTACCATCTAAATGGCCCTAACAGTAGTAAATGAACAGCAGCAAGAACACAGAAAGTAAAAATGTAGATGACGAAAAGAAAACCGATTGCTAACGCTGCAGCAATGGCTTCTCCAAAAACCACACTTCCACGTTTCCTATGTTTCCCAACGTCGATTGCAGCATCTTTAGACATGACATGAACTACGTATAACGGACAGTTTGCCTGGGCTGCTAAAACGCAAGCACGATTAGTAGCTTCTTCTTCGATCTGAAATAATCATCTTAATGTAATTTGGTACCACAGTTATTTCAACAGCAGCATTATTGAACCACTTTGGTGCTCAAGAAAGGTTAAAGGAATAACTCTCTTAGTCACCCCTAATTAATGGTGTACTTACCTCTTCAGGACGGCTCTGAGGATGTCCTTCTGGTCCAGTAATACCTTTCGCAAGAAGCTCGTGCTGCTTAACAACTATAACATAACCATTTTCAGCATGTACACGCGCAAGAGCACCTAATTTTGCACAGTGGCGCATTGCGTGATAGAATTCTCCATCGTTCAACATATAATCTGGATATGCCAGGAAGAATTTAAAAGAATTAATTCCTGCAAACAATAGCTAGTAAAATAACTTTAACTGTTGAGCATACATGAAGTAAATTAATGGCTTCTAAATAAAACAACACAAAAATAACGGTTAAACCATTCTAGGAAAGAAATTACCATATTCCGGTTCAACTAAAGTTGCCATCATCTCCATAACTTCATCATTAAACGTCGATATTGCCACAGATAAGCCATAATCGCAACAAACCTCAAAAAGATTTTGATTTTATCAAAATAAAAAATGTTTTGGAAGCACCGGTAGTACTTTAAACACTTAAGTGGAAACCTTTTGATCAGCCATTTTTCTCCATTGGTTGTATGCTTCAAGCGGGGATTCTCCCTTCACTGGCATCACAAAATCGATAAACTTGAAAAAATCCTTATTTATTCACTTTAGTAAAATTTTGAAGTTATGAGACGAAAAAAATTAACGACACAGTGAGGTAAATGTTTGTTGATCAATTACCATAGTTGTTCCGCCAGCTAAAGCAGCTCGAGAACCAATGTAAAAATCATCAACGGAAACTTGACCCATAAATTTTAGTTCTAGATGTGTATGTGGATCGATTCCTCCTGGCATAACCAATTTGTCTGTTGCATCAATAACACGTTCAATATTTTCTGGTATTTTTAAGTCTGTTCCGACGGCTCTATACAGTTGGTCCATTTACATTTGTACAATAAAAGTACTGTTTGAGAATGGCTTTTAACACCTTTCCTCATTTCTTCTGATAATAGTATTTCCAAAAACTACGTTGACCACAAGATTTATCGCCAACTTGTACATAGCCTACTTGGAATACTCAGAAACAGGTAAGTGAAAAACATACGTAATAATACCATCTTCAATAACAACGTCAGCTTTTCGCATCCAATCGCAGTTAACCACCGTGCCATTACGAATCCAAATAGACATTTGAAACCAAATTTAGAAGTTTTATGGCAATACCAGCTTGAAAAACGCTATTTTGGAGAGAGTTTATTATTGAGCCATCAAAGGTTTTTATTGTTTATTTCTGTTTTATATTTGCTTATTGACTAGTACAATTAGTATTTACTCGCCTATTTAAGTAGCTAGATATTGCAACTAGCTATCTTGAAACAAAAACTAACAAGCATGATTAAAGAAAGAAGAAGAAATTTTTTAGACTGTTTTAGAAGGTGAACTTCTAGCTGTATAAATCAGGACAACAATGCCGAGTATCATTTGTATCGGTACCAACTACTGGAATTTAACTGCGATCTGTCAACGGCGTCCTTTAAACTTGGTACAGTAAGTTGACCGGTTGAATACAAATGAGGTGCTTAGAAAGCTAGTTAAATAATCTTTACCTAAACTGAATGTACTTATTTAATCAAATAAATAATGAAATTTAAAATTCATACTTATAGATTTGTCCTGTATTTTTATTTAAGCTACAAAAACAATTTTTCTTACTGGTGCATTGATTAACAAAAACTGTCAAACAACCCATATAGCTACAGAAAAAAATATGTTACCGTTGTAGTTACAGAAGTTTACAAATATATGATGTAAAAGTTGTGTGACCGAAAAGAAACAATTTGACCGAATGTTCATGATGAACATGGTGAAATGTTTTTCAGTAACCATAAAAATTATTGAAAAATTCAATAAAGCAGTTATTTTAAAAGATTTAAAATATTGTAAAAATATATGCTGTTAATTTTAAATCATTTAACAGGTGTTATTTATAAATATGCGAACAATTTTTCTTTTTTTGGTTTTGAAACTTATTAATAGATTTGAAAAGTCAAAGAGCGAAAAGAAAAAAAAGCGATGATTAGGACAAGCAAATGAGCATTGACTGCCATATGGAGAAGTTTATTTTCTTTTTTTTTTATTTTATCTTATCAAGTATATTTTCCCGTGACACAATTTTTGGTATAACTTATCGGAAGATAACTGTAATTTGGTTCAGAACAGTCCTGTTATTCTGTTGAAGCTGTGTGTTCTTTCCTTTTTTTTTTAAATATAGAGAAAAAAAAAGCAAGTAAAAGTGGCGGACAACTTTAAAAAACTGACTTGCCATAACCAAAAAAGTACACGCTGAAATGTTTTTGTTTATATTAAACTATTTCTTGACTTTTATCAAAATTTTGCTAATATATCACAATAAATAACCGTTAGCTTTAATTACCATCAACATTTTGCATTTCTTAACAGTTCTGCAGGTGTGTAAACTATGTTGGCCTAAAGATAAGAACAATGTATCGAAACCATTGAACATCATCAAATAATAAAGATTACTGTAAAATGACCAACATTTTTACTTTATTCTGCCGTTTGATCCAACTTTCATGATGAAAGCAAAATAATTTTTGAAAAAGAGAAAACAAAAAAAAGTAAAGTTTTTGAAGAAAAAAAGCAAAACTTTTCACAAGAACAATCATTTCAATTTAACGCGGTTTTATTGCACCATTTTTTAATCATCAAATTTATTTTTGTTAAAGCAACAGTATGTTTCAGTATTTTTTCTTCTGCCTAATGTATGCTTATGCTTTTCTGTTTATAATTATTTGATACAAGTCGTAAGTATACAAAGTACTTAATAATGACTCTCTGACAACTCTCTGTTAACCGTTACGGTTTCGTCATGGTGGCAGAAAGCGCCCGCTTCGTGCATCTGCACCGATTACTTGTATTTTTGAATTTACTGCCGTAAGTTTCACGACCAACCTTACCGGTTCTCACTGATCCCCACCCAAAAATTTACTATTTAATCAAAATTCCTCAACAGTTTGAAGTCACTTGTTAATCCAAAATAAAAATAAAGCTTGTTTTTTGGAATGCCGAAAGACGATGAAACACTCGGTCACAATTCTGTGGCCTTCTACCGTAAATTCTCAGACAATTACCGTAGTCGCAACCCAAACGTTCTTTTCACTTTTCTTTTTAAAAAAATGGAAAGTAAAGCGTCAGTTCTGTACAAAATGTAAAGTGATGAGAAAAAGTAACTTAGCTTTTCTAAAAGAGAATCGCAATTAATTTTTCTTTGGTTCATTCCCAATCAGGTAGGATCAGAAAGAGCAAGGACTTTAACAGGTCAACTTTATGAATTTTTTCCATATTAAATATATCTGCAAGAAAATTTTGTCCATTGTTAAAGACTATACATCAAAGACCTCACACGGTAAAATCTACAGCGTCATTTTCGGCAGAAGTAGTTCCGGCTATTGTCGTAACTTTTTGAGTTATTTCACCTATTTCACTTTTGCTTCGTACAGCTTTACTGCCGTTTTTATTTTCGTAGTAGAACTTGAGTTTCATCCTCCTACATCTAACACAGAAAAAAAAAAAAAAGCAAAATGGTTTTTATGAGGGGCGAACACTGTTCACATATAGCGTTACATATGTGGATACGTAGGAATTCATTCAGATTATTCGTTAATTGTCAGCAAAAACCACAACAAGATGAGATTCGGTTTTTACCCGATTTACCCACCCTCCATCTGCAATATCTTCATTCCTGTCCCTTTTACCTTTCTCCTTCTTTTAAGGCCCTTCTAGATACGTATCATAAAAGTGTCTCAAATTTAAATAGAGTCACATCAGACATTTACATTGCTCAGTCAATCCGGTAAAGTTATTGGCAAATAGATAGGACAAGCTAACTGTTGAAACGGAAAGTTGTCGCTTAATTGTGTTTCCAACTATATGAAATCTGGAGTAGCCTGATTCATAATTAGTGACAATAAGTTAGACAAATGTGGACAAATCTGACTGATAGGCTTTGTTTAGTATGCTGTACGGGTCAAGCAAAGCTAAAAAATTAATTCATTCATTTCCAAATCCATTACAAATCAAAATGAGCTTCTCAAGTAGGCTCATAGCAAACTGTTTATTTTTTCACAACTTTAAACAAGCTATATATGGTATACTAAGCCTACAGATAGTCATTAAATTCTCAATAAATGGTTCCTCCTTCCGTAATCAGTCTCTGCTTGGTCTGCCTAATTACTTTTATTTCTACGATTTCTTTAGCTTATTTCGTTCTCATTTCTATCATCAGTTATTGTTTTTCAACAGTTTTTCTTTTCACTTAGTTCTTTATTTTTTATTACGGTTCACGCATGGGATGCAATGCAGCTACACAAAACCCCATAAATTTAGCCTAAGCAATCAGCTCTTCCAAATTCAAAAACACAGCGCACTGAAATCTGACGGAACGAGAGGAGAAAACTTTTTTTACCCCACAACAATCCTCAAAATGTAGTGCTGTAGTTAAAGCACTTTTTGGCTGTAACAGTAGGTAGCGTAGTTAAATAGCAATCCGAATGAAAATACTTGCGGCAAAAATGACGTTTTAAGTTTTGATGGCTGTGTTGTTGAGGTATGCCGTGTCAGCAACGATGTGAGGGTTTCTGATTGCTTCTCCTTCCTAGCAGGGGCGTTCAGGTAAAGATTTTTTGTATACTTTGGATTCTCAAAGCTTTGTTTTCACTGCATTAAATTACGGTCGAAAAAGAAAGGAAGAAGTGTCAGAAGTAGGTGTTAGAAAAAGAGGAAAGGAAAAAATGATTGTTGTGGGTTTGTTTTTTGATCTGGTTTTGCTGATTTCTGACGCTCGTAAAAATGATTATTAAGCAATATTTTACTCCCTGGAGAATGGAGGCTTTTACTGTAGGACTGTCTTTTATGAATTTTCTTTAGACATCGTTGACTGAGCAGTTTAGGGCCTTAAAAGCAATTATAAGAGTTTTTCTTATCAGCTTGACACGCAGTTCTGTTCTCAGTGCTGTGTAAGCAGTTGATTTTCGCACAGCATAAACCATTAGCGTTTTTTGGTTGTGTGAAAAAATCATGTATTAGGAAATCTCGCGTTTATTCTGTTTTACATGATCAGAGTTGGACTTAAAGTTTTTTAGATTGCTGAAATGGTATAATTGTATTTCTTTCCTTCAGTGGTCATAGTGGAGAAGCTGAAGGAATGACGGTACTTTTTATAGGTCACTGTTCAGTGTACAAAGGATCAGTGACACCTCTGTAAAAAATTAGGTAAACTGGTATATTACAGTAAGAACAGAAGCAAAAAGTGACAGAAGATAGTCACTGCTTTCAGAAATTGTCACATTGCGAGGAAATGACCACTTATACATTGAGATTTTTCTTTGGCTACCCAGTACATTAGAAAAGGATGATTTACTATAGATGCCTTTAAAAGAAAGACAGGGGAAGTGCTTGCATTTCTGTAATGGACATGTTTAAACTCGGATTTTTGTCATTCTTACATTTACAGTAAGCGAACAGTCGAAATTAATTTGGCTCCATAGAATTCAGTAGTTTGTCTTGAAAAGTCCTTTGTTGGTGTGTCGTAGAATGTTTTTTTAAAGTGGAACGTCATATTCAGGCGGGAAGCGCACTGAAGAAAATAAGGTTGGTTAGCAAGTATCCAGAAACTTTAGTACATATACTATCCGTCATATCAGTTTTAAGACGTTTAAGTGAGATACCGGTCAACAGCATCTCAGAGCTTTATCTAGAAGTTTGTTGGATTACAGTAGGCAAAGCAAAGGAAGCATCATTGTACATACACAGTACACATCTGGAATATCCAACGACACGCCTTGTTAAATTGTACTGGTAGTGTAATGGAAACTGATTTTTGCTGGGTGAATTATTTCTAGTTATGAGTAGAGAAGAATAATTTTTTGGCCAGGGGGAAGTGGAAAGGAGTTAATTGGTTTTATTGAGGTCCTCAATATTTTATGCAGTTTTTTGAACGAAATTCTTTTTTGAAACCCGATATTAGTTTTTGTTTCATACAGTTTGAGAGTTCATCAATCACTAACTCAGATCTGTTGCATAAATCCGATGTTTGATGCATAATGCAGATAATGGAAGAAGAGAGGTTCGTGCACTGGTTTTCAGTGGGACTTGGTTTTCGAAATTAGAGCTATGTTTATGTGGTTTTATTTTGACAAGGTTCATTCTTTAAGTTGTTATTAGTATTAGAGTGAGAGGACAATCGAGGCTGGGAACATAGGGTCTTTAAAACTAATATCATTCTTCGTGTTTTAAGTCGATGACACGTCTACGGTGTTGTAAAAACAGTCTGTTTATTAACATTCACAGTTTTTAAACAATCGTAGAGTTTCTAATAAGCGGAAGTTGAAGCATTTTCCAGGACTGCGTAGAATTTGTAAAAATGATTTTTGGTTCAAACGATTAAATCGTATCGTCAACTTGTATTGTGGGGGTTGTGGTCGAACCACTGTAACAGTAAGAGTTACTACAACCGATCTGTTGCATATAGCTTCATTTGCGAATTTCTGTTATAACAACCTTAGAGGGGTGTTCAATTACTTTTGTCTTAATTAGTTGGTAAGAATAGTCGCGAGTCGGAACGGATCGCATAATCAAAAACTAATTGTTGTTTCCGTGCTTAATGACTTATCAAATAGCCATTATATTATAGCATAAGCGGCATACGAAGAATGATTCTTTAATGGTTTTTGATCGGTTGTTCACGTGGTCAGACTGCTGTCACTATAGTAAGTTGAGTTCTTTTAGTGCATAAGTGTTGTTTTTTTTTGCTGTTACTATTTGTTTAATTTTTACTCGTCTTATAGAAGGAAAGTAGTATTATGATTGTCAATTGCTCACTTTTGAGATGCTGTTGAAAAGTAATTCCTAGTTTTATATTTTTATCGAAACTGAGTCGTTAGGAAAACAAATAATCTGCATTAGATCTGTTCAGTTCACTTCTTCCCTCCTGCAGCTGTCCGCAAAGTTGCTCACAGAAAGAACGTTCTTGTTAGTCAAACAGACTATAGATTTTTTTTTAGTTACGTTAAGTCTGAAACTACTCACTTTTGTAAACTTGGTTCGATAAGGTTTTCGACAAGTAAAAAAACAGTGTAAAATTCTCTCATCTAATCTATGCGTGCATTATTGTTGTCACTGTGCTTCGTTAACATAAACTAGTGCAGTTTTTTTTTTTTTTTTTTTTGAAACTCGCTTATTGATCATCGTTCAATTTTTGGGCCAAGCTTTCCTGTTACGCTTTTCGTTCGTCTGTTGTTTGTGACCACCCACAGAATTCGTTTGGAGGATAAACTGGCTGTTCTTGCTTTTGTTGTCTTCCCGCCAATCTCCTAGAAACTGCTATTTTTGTTTCTTTGTTGTAGAATTTAGAATTCCTTTTTTATTGCAAATCAGCAAATCTAGCGTTTTGTTGGTCTAACGTTCAAAATACATTTACTTCTATCTGCATGCGTCTTTATGGATTCGGTTGCGCTTTTTGCGTTTTGATGGTGTTTATTCGTTCTTATGAAAGTTTTTAGATTTGGATGGATTGTTTGCTTGAACTTGGAAAATGTTAGCTTTACTTTAAAAAGCTTTTTCAGCGATTTCTTTGCGTTTCCGAAATTAGTTAGTTCCATGAGTATTTTTTGAGTGAAGTGAGGTTGTTTTAAATTGTTTTTTTTTTTAAGAATCTTCTAGGATCCCTTACCAAGTATGTTTTAGAAGAATGGTTGATTCTTTGAAAAGTGACTAAAAAATTCTTTTGAAAGATTTGCTTAAGTATTTTTTATACCTACTCACCAATGGTTAAAGTCCCATATTTTTTTTTGTATGTTAAGCTTTTGAGTTTTTGGAACAACAGGGCTAGAACGTCGACAGAAAAGATCTTTGTTAATGATGTTTTTCAGATGGTTTTTCACGAATTCTCTTCTAATTACGCAGTTTTTCTGGCTTGTAATTGTTATCTCGCCAC
>UXUI01007460.1:28745-47871 GCA_900576705.1 Enterobius vermicularis | reverse complement strand
TATCAGTCGTTTAGTGAGGCAGTTTTGTTAAAAACACATCCAAAAAATTCACAACTATAGAGCTGGAAAACAGATATGGATTTTCATCGCTCTATGCTCCTTTGTCTTTGTTGACTCAACAAAATCAACTTTTTATTGATACAATAAAAACAACTTCTTTCAAGTGACAGAGCCAATTCATCAAATTTAACAATGGAGAGCATCGACAACTACTACGACGAAGGTGATGACGAAGACAATGATGATGACGGAATGGTAGTGTTTACTGCTTAAAAACAAAAAAGAACATAGTCTTGAAATATGTCAGTGTATAATGAAGTGTTAATTGTTCATCAAAACTCATTCCACAACAATGTCATTCGGTCTATTTAAATTCGTGTTATCTGATCAATACGTTCATTTATCACTCTTGTGGCAATTTTCACTACAGTTTCTGATAATAGGGCGTTCGTTGACTGGTTGAGTTTTAGGATTCTTGGTTTGATTATTGGTTTAGTTGCAATAATTGAAGTTGTTTTTGTTCTTTTCAGCCAAATGGTTGTTACTGTTGTTGTTCTATTGTTTCTGTCCCCGTTATTTGTTCGCCAAGGATCTGCTGTAATATCATGCCGAAATCGCTATGGAACGTCGGTAGATTGGTAAACTGTTATTTATTATACTGATAATGAAGCAGTGATCAGGCCCTTTGTCTATTAGGGAAAAAAGAATATTTATCAAAATTATTTGTAATAAATTGATTTGGTGAAACCTTTTTTTTGCTTAATATACTCAGTTTTCTTTTTTCTTTTTTAGGTTTATTGCCTATAAACTTCCAAAGATCAGTGCTTATGGCTCTTTGGCATCTGGAGTCTCTTTATATTATGCAGACAGCAATTCGTTGGATTGGGAAGACATGGAAGATATCAGTTCTTCTGATTCGGCAATTGCATCAACACTGGAACAGTATTATAGCAAAGTTGACGACGATTTAGTATGTTTTTCTGCATTTATCATTTATACAAACTACGATTTCACCAACGGTAACAAAAGTTTACGTTCATCTAAATCTTTAATCCAGCAAATTACATTTACTCCTGAACAGGTTCTACTACAACACTTGTCGTTCAGGACATATTTTATTTATTGTACAACGATGAACATCCGGATGGTGGCAAAAAAGATTTTAAACGTGGTCACGCTAAAGGTGTAGTTTTATTTGATGCAGATACCGGCTTTTTCATGGTCCACAGTGTTCCCAATTTCCCTTCAGCGAACAGCTATGAGTATCCAGAGTCGGGAATGCGAAATGGTCAATCATTTTTATGTATCACGATGAACTCAAAGTCTTTGACTGGTCTTGGTAGGTGACGACTGCTTTCGCAAACATCTTATACTTCTCAAAGCTAACTTTCAGTAGTAAGCGAGAGTGACACATTTTAGCTCAACATCTTTACTATATTCAACCTTCGATTTATGCATCGCAACTCCCAACAGATTTTGCAAGTCTATATCCAACACTACAAAAAGTAATTGCTATGAAACCATTTGAAAAAAGAACGTCTGTTTATTACTCTCTGCAGAAATTGCCTTCTGCTGGTGGAGTGCAGTTCATTGGTTATGGAAAATATAAGAAGTATGGCAAAGGTAAACCAGATTTATTATCATGTAATTCCTTCTTCTCATTAAAAATAAGTTTTCATGACGGCATTAACTTTCAATTGTTGTCTTTCTTGCAGATCTTTACAGAGACCTTGTAGCTGTCTCACTTAAAGAAACGCTTTATGTGGAGACATGGTTGAATGGACCGGGGGATCTGGAATCGTCGTGTGACACCAAATATAAGGTCTTAGCACTACAAGTCTTAAACTTCTCTTCTACATTCTACGCTCACTAGCAAAAAGTTCAGCCAAAATTTGACTTCCCCCAGACCTGAACTACGAAAAAAAGAAACGTTTTTCAAAGAGAGCCGACATAGACAAGGAGTTACTTTTCATTTTCGGGTACGGCTCATTAGCTAAAGGCAGGTGGATGTGCAAATGACAAGAGAGTGGTGCTGTTCACAATTTTTTAACAAGTTCTCTAAAAATTCCTGAATCTTTTCTTTGGATCAAAATCCTGAATTCAATTTTGGAATTGGAACAAAAATGTGAGGTATTGGGATTAGTCTGGACTACATACCACATTATATGGAACTGTTCAATAGTATCATTATCTAAAAGATAAATTATGGCTGTATCTATTCTCAGATATCAAGTATCTCAACAAACCTTTTAAATACTGTTAGTGTTCTATGAGCTCTAAAATATTTGTGAATAACTCAAGTCGAGTACTTTTTTGGTCGGCCCCAATTAACTATTATTACTTTTTCTAAAAATACACCTTCACCTTCATTCTCAGGATAACTACTTCTGCGTGTTTTTCCGCATTTAGGACTTGAAAGTTTGCGGCTCCTACTTACCGATGTTCTTGTGAAATATTGTCTTTTAAGGCCATTAAACATGAATCCGCCTAACTCAATTCCTTACGAAGGCATAGCTGTTCAGATGTGTATGAATTCTTGAAAATTCCAGGTGTTCAATGTATTATCTGTAAATATCGACAACTTCCCTTTCACGAATAGTAAGGACCATTCGAAGTGGGCCGTTACTGACGACAGATACAAACCTTACATCTGCATTGGCGACATAAATCGACAGGTTCTGTTACTTTCTTTGTTACTTCACATCATTGCTACCCCACAACTGCAATAGTGATTCTAATGTTAACAGATTCAAACCAAGTTGAGATGCCTGATCAAGTCCATCACATTTTAAAGAAGTAGCATTTTAGGTTTCGCAAACAAAGCGCAGTGGTGGGACAGTTTGCTTAAAAAACGGAGCTATGTGGAAGCTTTTTAGAAACTCCATTGAAAGAATCGAAGAATGCGGCAAACCTGCCAGAAAAAATAGAAAATATTACAAGTACCAAAAATTTTAAAATAATATCCTTTACACCGGATGCTGCTGACCTACTTTGAAAACTTTACGGAAGCTTGCTCTTGCCACCCTAAAACGGCCAGACAGACTACAGTGCTACCTCATTCAACTGGTTATTGTCACCAGCAGAACGCAAATAAATTGTTACTTCACAAAAAATAATGCGTTTACAAAGTAATTTCAGGATCTTTTGAGTATCGTGTACATTTTAAAATAGCGGGTTTTTTATTGACCCGTATCTGATAAAAATGAAAGAAACACTCAGATCACAAAAAAAGGAGAGGTAAAAGATGCAATGAATACTTCGGGAAGCATAAGGCAACATCGTGTACCTCGACTTCAAAGCGGCTGGTAGATTTCACCGGCTTTTGCTGTGATACAAATGTTATCCGATCAGGAGCTCGGTCGCTATTCGCTTCCAAACGCAAAAGTCAAAGCTTTTTAATTTTATATCTGAAATAAGCACAAATTTTTAACGCTTTTAAGCGCAAAAAATCTGGGACAAGTAATGAAGAGAAAGGCAGAGTATTATGTTCAGTAAATTTACACCTCTTGAGCAAAGTTTCAAGGTACAAATTAGAGCTGTTCTATTGTACACAAGTATAAGGATGACCAACTCTGCTGGCTTTTATTGTTTTAAAAATATAAACTTCGTTAATGTTTTCCGATTATCTTTGCTTCGGAACTGAGTTAACAAAACTCACCAGAGCTTCTAACGCTACTTTGCTTTGATAATAAGTAAACTTTTAAAACTTATTGTTTAAAATGTCTGTCTTTATAGGTGATTTTGAAAACTAAGTTTAAGGGATGTTTAAGAAATACCTGCATCGGGTGTTCATCCTTTGCTGGGGACATGCTCACTTTTGGCTGATCTGTTTCAATTTTGGTTCTGCTGTCATCTGTTGACTTCACTTCCATATGATGTTGTTCCGCTTTAGATTTCATCTGTACATTAAAAAAAATAGTCATGATTTGTACCTGAGAGCGTCTAAATTGAGGGGTAAATCGCTTTTACATTAATGTACTCTTTTAAACTACTGTACTATTTAACAAAATAAGAGTTTTGAACCATAAATGGGAATTGATATGAATTGGAAGTTTTAAAAATTTTAATCACAGTCCAGAATACTAAACCCAATAAACCAGAAAAAATAGCTTATCATAGAACAATTTGTACTGAAGCACAGAATAATTAGCTCCTGCAGTGAAAAAAAATGAGCATTGTAAATGCCGTCAATTCTTACACGACTCACAATTCTGTTCATTTCGTTTTCCATTAGCTCCAAGTCTTCTACCTGCATTTCTATAGAGGTTGGGGGACGCCTGAGCATATCTACAACGAAGTTGCCAGGAAAGTTGAAGCTTCTGTAATGCAAAAGGATTTTTTGGGAGGAGGACAGAGCTTTAATAGCTAAAAAATCGTGCGTAAACAGCGGGTTTAAAAAGTAATTCGCAACTCTAAACATTATTACTTCATAAAAGTGTACCAGGTCCTAAACAGCATCGTATGTCAACTCGAAAACCAGAAAAATCTAATTTTTGTGCGACTTAAAATATGCACTTCGTTCCTGAAGTGAAGTTTTAGCAGACGAAGAATAAAAAAATGAAACGTATGATGGTCTCCTGATCATGATTCTTTTTTGTTAATCTCGAAATCGAATAACAGAAGCAATCCGCAACCTCAATAACGTGAGGGTCTAACCGTATTATAAAAAATACACTTCTGATTTAATTCGGAAGCTTCAACTGCGTACATGAAAACATCAAAACAAAGCTTCCTGTGAATAGTGATCCGCCAATAGAAGCAACAATTTCAAACTGGAAGTCAAACTCAATCAAGAATGTGGAAAATGACTTTAGAAAGGATAAATGTGCACAAAACATACATCGGTTTAAAGGCATCTACAGTTATGAGGTTGCGCTGAATTAACTGCAAGGCAGAGAGCACCGCTTCTGAAAGTACATTGTGCTTTTTCCGGAGAGAATATTCAAAAACAACACTCTTGGGTTGTCTATAGAATAGATAAAGAATGGTTTTTCTTTTTTTGCAAAACCTGTAAGCAAGAGTATTTACAACGTGACAATTTTTGAATGTCCTAACATTTTTCAAACTCATTTGAAACCTTAAAACAAACCAACCAACGTTCTGTTGGTCTTGCGAAGGAGTACTCCATCACCACTGAAAGTGCGCAGGAGGTCCAAAAAAAATTTCACTACCACAATTTTCAAATTTTACTAGAAAAAATGAAAAATTTTTGCCCGCGATAACCAACAGCAAACAGCCAACCTTGCTGCAAGACAATAGCAATCTTCATATTTCTGGTTATAGCAAAGTAATCTCTAATAATGACACCACGTCACACCCATCGTGTTTTCCAGGATTTTTCTTGAATATTTTTTCTTGCAATAGATGCTTAAAAGAAAATATAATAATACCAAAAATGCCACTACCTTAAAATTATTTTTTATACATTAATCCGCTTCTGTAGATGCAGATTTCTCTAAAACCACATCCAATCTCTACAGAAGAAGGCTGTGGAGCGGCTAAGGACTTTTATCCTAATTTATAGGCTGTTTATAAGTTGAGTTGTAGCTTTAAAAGTCAAGCTCTTCAGAGCAAAACCATTTTTATTCCAATTCAAGAAATAAACGCATTGAATAAATACTAGACATTTTTTTTAAAAGACTGCCCAATTATTTTTGCTGCTACCTCTACATCCTTTCCCAAGTATATGTAAAAGCAAATTGTTATAATGTTCGCTATTCAACTGTTCAGTAAAATACACCATAGAATTCTCTACAAAACCTTACTATTTGCTAAAGCGTCGAAAATGAGCAGAAATAAAAATGAACTGCTCGGCTATATCCAGTTACTAATTTGCTAAAAGAATCCCAAAGAAGTAAAAAAACAAAAAATTAATTAATTTATAAAGAGACTGGTTCGAAATAAACAGTTCTGTAGACGCTGATTAAAATCCACTATTCCTCAGTAAACCTAGACTAATCAGAACAGTCAATAACTGTACACGAATTACATTTAAAATCATGTTAACGTTATTAAACTCAACACAACTTCCAGCCGCGTATTTTCTTAAACGCGTAGAAAGCCTCAGAAGTTCTAAATTTACTTTTTCTTTTCATCAGCGAGGTAAATTAATAATTTAATGTTCAGTAACTTAAAACTACTTCAATAACATCACAATCTAATAAAGTGCTTTCCAAACCTTTTTTAAGCCGTTGCTTATTTTTAAAGCAAAAACTGCACTTTTTTTCCTTCCTCCTTCTATACACTCCTTCTTTGATCACCTAAAAATTTACAAAAAACGGAATGGGAATAACTTTTGTAAATTTAATCAAAGAGTTGTAGCAATTTTTTGATCTTACGCCACACCAACATTGCGCTTCAACCTCTACGTCTGTCATTGCAAAGCTCCCATCTCCCAGATACTCCCGTTAATCAGTTTGGTCAAATGTATTTTAGTGTATTTTAGTACCCAGATTAATGCAACAATACGGCTATTAAATTCGGACAGCACGTAAAATAGCTGTCACGTAACATCGACACCTCTGTGGGTGCACCTGAGGTTTTCTTACATTTCAAACCTACAATGGAATAGTTCATTTGGTGTAAACAAATACAGCCTACAGCAAGATGTACTACAGTAGGGGAACTTTTTTATAATCGTAGAGAGGAACTTACAATGTTTCAAACCAAATCTACCAGTGATTAGTACTGCCATTTGACCACAAGCACCTGAAAAGGCGATGTGACGTCCTTTGCTGTTATGTAAATTTTATTAAAACTTGGTTTAAAAGCAGACGTTAATTATTTAAAATAAAAATGCTCGTAATCTGCCAGCAAATTTCAATAACAATTACAGTGGCGCGCTTACAGTTTTCCACTACATCGCAAGTTTGCATGATATCTAACACAACATGTCACTGAATTAGCCGATACATTATGCCAGTGTAAAGCAGAAGTTCGACAAGGCTCTTCCAGCTGTGTTTCTAAATCTGAAGTTTAAACAGTTTGTTACCTACTATTTTTGAGCACAACCTGATAGACTTTCTATAATCTAAATCAGGAGATTCAGAACGTTGTTTTGCAACCTCCAGTCGACTTCCTACAACAGCTGTGCCACTTTGCTACAAATGTTTTACAAATATTTCGGTTTACGACCTGTAGCAGATGAAATTAAAAATTCATAAAGCAAGATTTTTTCCAAGGTAAATTCTGGTAGAATCTCTGTAAAAAGCTCAGCACACCCGCCTTTCAGAAAATTCAGTGTGCAAACTGAAAACGTCTATCTTGTTTTCGTCAACAAATAAAATTTTCGAGCATACCCTCAGTTCGCAATGGATATTTCCTTCAGAAAAGCTAGCATAATCTTCATCAGTTTCAGTGATTTATTATCTTGCTACTAAAGTTAAAACTAAACTAGGCTTTTGACTGTTCCTACTTCATCTTTGGAAAAAAGAAAGATATTTTGAAACTGTAATCGCTTACATATGTTTGACAACAGTATGGAAGAGCTTTTTTTGGAGCGTACGGAAAAATTGGTATTTCCTAAATTCCTCTAAAATACGTTATCTGAAGAGGCATTTACAAAAAAAGAGCGGAAGAAATTTTATACAGCAAGTAACAGAAAATCTAGATGCAGTACATTTATGAAGCACGATAATTTTCTTCAGCAACAAAATAACTTAACTACCACCTTTATTTCGCCGCTGTAAAAAACGCTGCCCACCTGTACTATCTCTTAACGCAAACTTTTTCTTATTAATTTTATTCTTTAGTCTCTCACTCACATCTGAAAAATTGTTTTTACAATTATTTAACAATTACGATATGAGACAGGTATATGTTCTAAAGAAATTAAATTCATAAACGTGGGGAAAATTTAATAGGATGTCTCCAGCAATATTACCACCATTATATTCATTACTAAGAAAAATCGCCTAGAACCTGTTTTAACCCAGAGCTTGAATAATATTGTACAAATTTTGGTTCGGCTGGATTGTTCTCACTAAAACACCTCATCTTTTTTTTTTTCTTGTGATGATTTATAACTTATTCATTTGAAGTGATTACGCAAAAAAAAGTATACATCCACTTAACATTAAGGCTTGACAGCGCATGAATCCGAATCAGAAATCTAAGTATCTGGAAACTAGCAAGGAAAGAAGCAGGGAATGTAATAAAAAAATAAGGTGATATACCAGCACATTGCTTCCTGTGTTGCGCTCTGATTGAATTCTCTTCGGCAATTGGCCAGCCGACTTCCCGCTAATTTTTAGTAAAAAAGGACTGATAACAGCTCCAAATTAATGCACCTGAAAGATTCTGGATAGTATAGAATGTCGCATAATCTTGAAGGGGTCGTGCACTTTTTTCTTTTGCTTGGGGATTTCTAGTGCATGTGCTTTGATGTTAAATGATACTTAAAAACTGGTTTTTGAAAGCTGTCGCGTATTTATAAAGGTTGGTTGCATTCTTAATGTTCTCATTTGCGATAGATCAGTTGTTTATGAGGTTTATTGAATATCTTTGGAGTGGTGATGTTTTGATGAATGGAATGATCTTTTTCTGGTAATTTTGATAAAGTTGGTATTGATTGTTTCTTTAGTGGCGATGCTTGGTTATTCCTCGTCTGCCGGTCTGAATTTGGATTTGAGCCGGTTCTCGTTTCAAGAAGTGTTGAGAAGCGATCCAGATGAAAAGGTTCACAAATTAATTTTCTTAAAAGATTTTTTGATACCAGTAGAAGTATCAGTTTTAGCAATTATACTGGTTCTTATCAATTTGTCTCGGCTTTGTATTTGGGTTGAAAGTTATAAGTGTTAGGAAACGTTACAGTTGCTAAAAAGCTTTATACCTTATAAACTTCTAAATGAAATCCTTTCAACATGTATCCTTTCATTAGCATTCTTAAACAAGATTTTGATAAAATTGTGGATTGGATTCTTGTACCAGGAGCTTCTTAGCACTAAATTGTCGTTGAGGGGATTTTGCTATATTTTCCTGTGGTTCATATGGAGTAATTAAATTAGGTGCAGGTAATTTTTGACATATCGACTCGTTAGCGGTGTTAACTGCGTGATTTAGTCGCTATTTGTGCTGCTAAAGGACCAGGCGGGTGAGAGAGCTGTTTTACTGTGTAACCGGAACCCGTTTCCTGTGGACGCTCTCTCTTGGAGCACAATTCTTGCAAGTACGAAGGTTGAAAAAATACTGCAAAACGACAAATATGGAAATCTTCGCCTTTTTTTGCCAGAAGAGTTTTGTGGTACGTATTTCCTGGTTTCTATGATTTTTCAAATTTTACTATCAATGTATTTCTAGTTAATGGCAGATAACTTATTTTCTATTTCTATGAGTAGGGGGGCTTTGACCAGTAACTAGTCTTTTTACTGAATGTGACGTCTTTTAATCACTTTCGCTGGGGTCTATAGAAGTATAATGTATTATCACATAGATTTTTTATTAACCTTATATATTCGATTTGGGAAGCATAATACACGCAGATTCGTTTTTAAAGCGGTTTTTTATGCGGGAAAATGAACAAATACGTATCTAAAAAAAGCTTTTTTCTTTTATATATAAAAATGAACTTTTTAAAAACTAGGGTGATGAGGGAAGCAAGGTACAGCTGTACGAGTAGGTCGCTTTTAAAATTGAATTAAAAATGTCTTGTCTATTAAAGATGTGAAAGCTACTTTGATTTTCCCTTGCAATGAATTTGATATTTCGAAGTACTCGTGCCAGAAGCGTTATATGGTTCGAGAAACTGCTGAGATGTACTACAATTATGTACTACCTCATATTCAAGAAAACCAACCTTCATTGCAGGTACTTTTCTCGCGAATAAATGCATTTTCGAAAAAATTATTGAAACTGTGTTTAAGCTGTTTCAAAAGGGTAACTTCTTTTTTCGTTTTTGTTTGCTCTTAGTTAATACAATTCTATAGTATAGCCGCCTCATGCCAATTCACACACTTTTCACTCAGCATCTTATGATTTTTTTAAATTTTGCTGGTTGGTGAAGTCACGGCCAAGGTTGAAGCAATGAAAGAAGATTGGAAAAGCGAATTTTTGGCTGGTTCTTATCCTTTCATAGTTGCTGAGTTTGCCAATTTTTGCTTGAAGTAATCTTCCTACCTATTCTTGTAATTTTGCTCTATCTGAATAGTATTGCCCGATTTTCTTTTTTTAAATTTTTTGTATATCTTACTTTCAAAGAATTATTGCAGCTTTTAAATAGATCAAATACTTGGATAGATATATAAAAAGCAACAGTTTGGAAAAACGTAAGGGAGCTTCAATCTAAGTTTCATCAAAAAGAGCTTATTTTGCTGAGGATTTTTTGCTCTCTAGCATGTCACAAGTTGGTGATGTTTTTCTGGTAGGACTGGGAGTTATGTGCTAGAAAGTAAGGTGAGACTGTTAAAAATCTACCATTACTGCAGAAATTACCTACATTTTACAGTGGTAAAATCGTCGTAAATTGCAGACTCGGCTTATATGGGTCTGGATGAAGCGACACATTAACATTCAGTATGTTTCATGTGTTAAAGTTTTTTTGAATAGACTGCATACTGTAAGAAATGATGCGCAAATTTTTATTGTACGGTTATGAAGGTTTCTTGATTTTCGTGCCTAAAGTGCCAAATTAAGAAGATGCTTTATACAGAGTAGAAAGAACTTTTTGGCTGTAAGAAGCATACTTATAGTCTCCGTCATCCGTCTTTTAGTTCTACGGGCAAATACTAATTTGGTCAACGTTTTTTCGCCATCTTTTATAGTCTTTTAAGTTGGACAAATCGCGACAGATTTAGAAGTCTGTATCCGTTATTCTCAAGGTTAACATGATAGCCTCCGTGAGACTTTCCAGTGTTTATCACCTCTTCTTCCTGAGTAGCGAAGTCAGCGACATTTGTGCCGCATATACATATCTTTCTCGCTGCTACCCTACTACGAGAAGAAGCGAAAGTTGTCATTGCCGAGGTCTGCGAGGGTTTTCCAAAGGAGAGTCCAAAAGATTCATGTCGCTATTCCATCAACGTCAAGGAAGACTTTTTGAAATAGCACTCATCTTCAACCCCGAAGATTGAGCAAAAGGTTTAAAAAGCAGGTGTTGATCTGTAGGTGGCTTGTTACAGCTGTACACATCTATAATTCATAGATCTCTTCGTCTAGGATGCAGCTTCTCAGAACGATTGTCTTAAAGTTGAAACATGCTGGGTAATTGATGCTGGGTAACTTCTGTTTTAGCAGAAAATTTGATTTGGCTTTGTAAAATAAGTACAACTACAGTAACGACAATGGTTTTTTATTAGTTGCTCTTAGCTTTCAAGACCAAAGTTCTTGATTCTGTCAGAAAAATAAGACTGTTTTGTGGTGTTAGGTAAAGCAGAAAGTTTTATACAGAATGCTTTTTTTAATATACAGGGGCGTTTATCTATGCTTTTAAGCAAATGTTTTTGTTGTATTTGGTCACCCGGCCAGCTTAATTAAGAAGCGTAATCTTTTTCGAGGAAAGAGTGAAGAAGAAATCTAATTAAAGAAATTCTTGAATCCTATTAAGACCGAACTGAGCCAAAAGTTTGCAAAAATAGCCATGTTGAGCAGAGACCTAGCAAATTTTGCAATTTCGTGAAGGCCTAAGTTGGCGGCAGACTCACTTTCCAAATTCTTTCCCATATTTTCCAATCTGAGTCCAAATTTTTACTAATCAACAATAACTTAAAAAATTCTAGGCTATTAGGGAGAGAGGTATGTTAACCGGCTTGAGGAAGCCCATTATTATGTTGCACTTTTATAGAAATATCATTGCTCATATTGATTTTCCTAATTCATACAGTGGCTTTATGACGTGCTTGAATACAAAGCCGAATCAGAACGGATAATTTTTGATGATCAAGACCCCTTGTCAGGTTTTATGCTTTTACCAGATTTGAAGTGGGATGGTTGCAACCTTGAAAATCTGTATGTTCAGGCTCTTGTAAGACGGAAAGACATCAAGTCTGTTAGGTAATCATCTTGGTCATTCTAATTTTTGTTGAAGAAGTGACCCATGAATGAGGTTTTACTATATTATTCCTTTGCGTTTAGGGATTTAAATGGTGAACATATTCCGCTTTTAACGTCACTACGCGACAAATCCTACGCAGCAATACGCTCGAAATATGGTCTCAGTGAAAATCAGGTACGACAGTTATTGGTAAACATTTGCGAAAAATATTGAAGTGGCAAGTAGCCTTGAAGCTTCATTCTATTTAGTAATACTAGGATTTCTAACTGTAACTTTTCTCCAGTAACCTGGAAGGAAACTCATTGTATGAATTAAAATAGCTTTGTTCTAATCTGCAACTCTTGCTTAAAGTTTCGAATTTTAGCATTATTTTTTTAAAAGAAAATGCGAAAAGTGGATAGTGGAGTTAACATGAGGCAAGGTGAGTTTCCTTGAGGCAGTAATTAAGTTGCATTACTGTAACTTTGAGGCTCTCCTTGTGTCATTCTTCAGGTGCGTGCTTACGTCCATTATCATCCAACATTTTATCACTTTCATGTACATTTTATTGCCGTTTCATTCAACGTTCCAGGATCTCAAGTTGGGAAAGTGAGTGTTTTTGTACTGTTGATGAAAAAATTTTTTTATTTTTTTGATTCGTTCTGCCGCTAGTAAGGTACTCGTATTCGTGAAATATAAAAGACCTTTTAAAATCTTCACCTTTTTGTATTTTTATTGATTTTCTTATGAGCATGATGTCGTTTTACCGCTTTTCTTCAGTCTTGGGCAACTTTTCAATTCATTACTATCGTATTTTAGGCTTTGTTATTGGATGACGTAATTCAAAATATTCAGTTCACTTCGGATCACTACCAGAAAGCTACTTTGTCATTTATCATCCGTGAAAGAGACTCGTTGTTTGACGTTTTCAAAACCAGGAGTAATAACTTAGAAGCTGTGACTGAAATTACGTAATTTTGTATATCATATTGTTTCTTTTTGTAAATTGGACTACGTTTGAATAAAACTTTCGAAGTTTAAGCGTTGGGCTTCTAAATGTTAATCAGTAACTATAATGACTGTTGTTCTTTTAATACCGCAGAAGTTTCTTTCCTTAGTATTTTGCAGAATATTATTTGGATGAAACAATTTTCGGAATGCTTTGCCGTACAGTGAGGTTTTCAAGAAAATCTTACATCCTTTTTTTTTTTCCTTTTTTGCTATATTGCTGTATGATTGGGTTTTCTGTCAGAAAAAAAGCAGACAAATTCAGATTTTCATAATACCCTTACTTTTGAGGTTCCCTTCGGGAGGTTGCCAACGGTAGGATTAGTCGTGCGCATAGATGTTGTTATTTTGTCCAGAGTGTGGTGGTTCTTTGCAGATTGAGGAGAACAGAAACTGCAACCAATTTACGTGCAACAACTGTCCGTATGTGAAAAGTGTCACAAAGCTGGTCTGTACATTTTACTGTATTAAAAGCCACAGCACTAATTTGGACTAGCCATATATGTGCTGTTAAGAATTCAGTGAGGTTGTTAAAGGCAATATCATTGTGGTTCTTGGATATAGGCTCGCTGATATAGGTAGATAGTTCTTCGTTTTTCTGGCGTTCAGTGTGCTAGGAGTTTCGTGACAAACGAGTAGTACTTGGTCTTTTGAATTCAAAATTAATTTACTGTTTTGGCGGGAAACAATCCTTTATGTCTAAAGTTCGATGGATTTCTAAATTAATGTCTATTATTATTTAGTATTTTGGTCATTGTTTGAATTAGTTCCTGCTATTTGCAGTTGAGAAGCAGATATTATCCTAAACTGAAGGACTTGGATGAGATCTTAGGTGGACCAGGGGCCTGGGAAAACGCACAAATAACGGATGGTTAGTTGTTCCGCGTTTATACTCTGATTATTCTGTCTTTTGACTTTAGTTTAATACTTTTCTTGATGAAAGAAGTCTAGTCTCGACTGGTCTTTTACCTTTTACTTAATAACCGTCCTTAGTTTGATTTTCTAATTGTAGTAGATGGAAATATCTCTAGTTCGGTGGGAAAAATGTAGTACATCAGTAACTGCGAATATGATCCTTGTTAAAAAAATATTCGTAATTTTCTCCTGCGACGCCTATTAAGTATTTACTTTCTAGAACGTTGTCCGAAATGCGGCGGAGATAGAGCATATTTCATGCAGTTACAAACTCGGAGTGCTGACGAACCTATGACAATCTTTTATCGTTGTGCGAATTCGGACTGTGTGCATCGCTGGAAAGAATAAACTGATATTAAACCTATATAAGTTGGTGTCACTTGTTATATCACTTTGATAAAAAGTTCTTTAAAACACTTAAAGATCTTCAGGAGTTAAGCTGTACTTTTATTTATACTTCTATGGAATCCTTATTGGTCATTTTTGAATGGACTATATTTTTTACCACTTGGATCTTATTTTTAACTGGTGTATTCATCGTAACGCGGGCCACCTTTCACTCGTCCCTTTCGACTATTTCTTGTAACTTAGTAGCATTCTCAATTGCCAGGTTCTTTTTATTTGTTAGTTTAAAAAGGTCATGCTTTACTGTAAATAATTTTTGATTACTTGGTTTGTAAGTAAAAGAAGCCATAAAAGTTGGTTCCTATCAAGCCTTCATACTAATGGAGTTAATTAATCAAATTTTTAAAACAGTTCCTGTCTTTTTCAACTGCTAAGGATGTACAAAAAGAGTGCTACGAGAAACAAATTTCTGGCTGAAAGAGGACCACCAATCAGTTGTTTGGTAAGTAGAATGTGTCAGCAAAGGATAAAAAGTTTGATAAAATTAGAAACTTAAAAACCATGGTTATTCACTAATCCAGAGTTTACAGTGGATAATTGGCCTATTCACCGAATATTCATGCCTTGATTATCATGAGTCACTCCACTCCACTGGCGTCTTTTGGCATCTGAACGTTTTCAGAGTTGTTGCTGAACTCTTTTCAGATCTTTTAAGCAGCATATTCTCTTTGGTACAACCTCTTTCTTTATTCACTTTATGAAGTCTCTATCAGCAAACCCTCTAAATATTCAGTTTACTTCAGGCAGGTCGCAGTATCGGAACGTTTTTTGCTGGAGTACTAGACGAACTTCACTGGTCGTATAGAATACCAGCATTTGTAGTTGTCACCGTCTGTTTGCTCTCTACTGTCTTCGCAGTTTTCCGCTACGAGTTCAAACTTGTTTCTGGTTTATTTCAAATTACGCTTAGTTATAGCAGGTACCTTGTTAATAATTTTTTCTTGATTCACTCTCAGTGTTCCTGCTGTTTTTATCAAATTTATGTGATTTTATGCGTCAAATCTAAAGTGATGAGAAAAATTAAGTTTAAGTATTAAGCCCCTGACCAAGAAGATTTGGAAGATCGTGAGATAAAAAATTGATTCATTCTTCTCATGATAAAAAAACGGCACTTTCAGAAACCAACAGAATACTGTTTCAGAAATGATGGGAATGAAAGGCCTTTGCAGCACTGTGCTGTTGAACAGAATCAGTGGGATATCGAGAGGAAGCCCGCTGCGTTAGTGCGTGATTTACTGCAAAAAAGTACCGAATGAGGACGAGCAGTTCCACCGAAACTAAAAGAAAAAAAAACCCGTAAATTTTAAATATTTACTACCGTACTTCCAAAACAGGTGTACATCGCTCACTTTACGGACTGAAACATGATCGTCATGCAATCGTACCGCTTCTCATTGCTCAAACTTGTCTACTGCTATAAGTTTATTATAATAAACCATTACAGTTAAACTCAGTTCTTAATTGTTTTTTAACTTTAATTGATTCACTACCGTGCGATGGCCAAGTGGTGGCCAATTTGCCAATTTGTTTATTGTCAAGTAACTACAATTTTTTAAATGCTCTTGAAGTGAACATATAAATGAGAAAATAACAGAATTGTTTGCCAGAAGTAAATCTATAATTACCCACCAGAGCCTTTCGCACACATCTTTAAAACTGCTTTTTTTGAAACAATTAAAGAATGAATACCACAAATTTTTTCTATGATTTTACGACAGCTAAGCCTGCTTTAAATTCACAGTGACAGTTTTTCAAATCAACAATGCCTGAAAAAGTTTCATTGACTGCTCGGCACAAATAAACAGTTTTTTTGTTTTGTTTGGTCTGCCACTCTTCAAGTCTTCATTACCAGGAAATCAAATAAGTAGTACAAACTTGCTTTTTTCATGCGCTTTAGACTTCCCAGCAGTGCTACCAGTACTCTCATCCTCAGTAATCGAAGAGAAGGTTATACGCAACAAACGACTTGAGTGTAAAAATATTATACCTAATTATTTTTAAATTAAGAAGCACATATACTCGCCTGGAAATTGTCATTCGACCAAATAAAACTTATTTTTGTTGTCATAAAATCATCAAAATTCCACCTATACTAACTACTTCTAATGAATTAGAAAAGAAGACAACTTTATAACACACTCTTAGTCTAGTGAAATTTAAGTTTCCGACAGAGTTACAGGTATCAAATAAAGCAAAAAAGACAGTTGAATATTGATTAACTGGTGTGATAATGCTTCTTCTTTCTATAATAATTATCTGTTTTGACAAATTTTTGTTTTCACTTAGCCTCAGAGTGAAAAAAAAAAAAAAAGTGTGATACTTGACATATACACGTCTTTTTCAATGGATGATTTCAGTAACACTGCTGGCCATTCTAGTTAATAAAAGTAAGAAAAGGAACACATAAACATGAAGAAACAAAAATAACAAAAGTTTTGTCCACAAACTTTTAAAAATTGTAAATTTTAAAATTTCAATAGATAACTTGGTAAAAAAAATTCTTTTAAATTTATTTATCTTCTTCGACTATAAACAGTTACTATGTATAATTTCAACAATATTTTTTCTTTCCAGAAAAATTAAATAATGATGACGCAACTAAATGAGTAAATATTTGTTTCCCTCTCAAGATAATGCAACGTAGAACTAATATCCTTATTACACGTGTAATAACCCAAAAGGATAAATCGAAAAGACCAGCGAATAATAAAAAATATTTCAAATCAACGGTGAAAAGATGATGTAGCATAAGATTAAGGTTTGCAGATGTGTTTGTTATAGAATATTTGCCATCAATACATTTCACAGATAATAAATAAACGGAAAAAAAAAAAAAATGCAAAAACCACCACTAATACCCTATGATCAAAGTTGTAAAAATTAACAGCAAGTAAGGAAAAGAAAAAAAAAACTGGTCAATACAACTGTTTAACGTCTGACCCAATGGACAATTAGACGTCACATTCGGTTGGCGCCATTCCTGAATCAGGTTTCGGCTGACAGCAACACACACGTCACACAAGTTACCAGTGACCAATCAAAATGCAGCACGTCTAGTGCCGCCTACCTACCGAATATAAATTGCAGCGGCAGTAATCTCCGCCCCATACTTTGCATTTCTTAGCAAATAATGTGTTGCTCACTCAACAACAAAAGTTTTGCTATTTTGGACGTTCATCGGATTTTGCTTACCAAAATTTTTTGATTGTTTCGGTGTTTCTTTTAGTATTTTGATACTGCTGTATTCACATTTAGGAAGACGCTAATGATAACTTAGTTTGACTCGATTTTTCGCATATTATTTTTGTTTTTGCTGCGATAGCCGTTCTATTCCAAAAAAATTACAATTAAAATAAGAACCTACAACTTTTTCTGTTGTGTTTTGTGCGTATTTTTTACTTGGTTTGTTTTTTATTCAACGTTTCCTATAGAAATAATTCTTTTTTCAGATGAACCCTTGGTTGACAACTTGTATTGTTGCCATTTTGGCAATTTCTGTATTTGCCGATGGAGATAAAAAGGAAGTTAAATATGGAACTATCATAGGGATCGACTTAGGCACGACGTATAGGTAAATTTTTTTGTCTTTGACTGTCATAATTTTACCAGAATTTGTTGGAATCGAGTTGGATATTTGGGTTTTAGAGTAATTAAACTTATATAATGAGTTTTAAATGGTGCTTTTCCAGTTGTGTCGGTGTTTATAAGAATGGACGAGTTGAAATAATTGCCAACGATCAAGGCAACCGTATTACTCCATCATATGTTGCATTCACTAGTGATTCTGGAGAACGTTTAATTGGTGATGCAGCCAAAAATCAGCTTACTATTAATCCAGAAAACACCGTTTTTGATGCGAAACGTTTGATTGGCAGAGAATACAATGATAAGACAGTACAGGACGATATGAAAGTTTGGCCGTTCAAGGTACACCTCTATCAGCTTGGTTCGAATGCCATAAAATTTTTTTTTCTGTTTTTCTGTAGTTCTCTGAGTGCTACGGATTGATGGTTTTTCCTTTTCCAGTTGATTAACAAAAGCAATAAACCAATGGTACAAATGAAAGTTGCGAAAGACACGAAAACATTTGCTCCTGAAGAAATTTCTGCTATGGTTTTGGGAAAAATGAAGGAGATTGCGGAGTCGTATCTTGGTAAAGAGATCAAACATGCGGTCGTCACTGTACCAGCTTACTTCAATGATGCACAGAGGCAAGCGACAAAAGATGCTGGCACTATTGCTGGTCTTAATGTAGTGCGTATTATCAATGAACCAACAGCGGCAGCTATTGCTTATGGCCTGGATAAGAAGGAAGGTGTGTAGCATGTCAAGTTCGACTTTGTAGCGCAGCTAGGAACGTTTGAGGAGCTTCTCTTTAATTGTTTTGATCATGGTTTTATAATTGTCTTATTCTTTAGGGGAACGGAATATTCTTGTATTTGACCTCGGTGGTGGTACTTTTGATGTTTCAATGCTCACAATTGATAATGGAGTTTTCGAAGTACTGGCAACCAATGGTGACACTCATCTTGGCGGTGAAGATTTTGACCAAAGAGTAATAGAGTATTTCATCAAATTATATAAGAAGAAGACCGGAAAAGACATCCGCAAAGATACTCGCGCGGTGCAAAAGTTACGTCGGGAAGTTGAGAAAGCTAAGCGAGCACTTTCTACACAACATCAAGTACGTGTAGAAGTTGAGTCACTTTACGACGGTGAAGACTTCTCAGAAACGCTCACGCGTGCGAAGTTTGAGGAACTAAACATGGATCTCTTCCGTGCTACATTGAAGCCAGTCCAGAAGGTAAATTTTCTTGCTATAAGCATACATAA